>JAMKCH010003005.1:0-87185 GCA_023653785.1 Ophioderma brevispina
CTCGCCCGCGACCTCAGATCCTCGTTGGGCGAGGGTGGGTTTTTCTCCTCGGAAGCCTCCGATGTCTTGACTGTCCTAGCCTCGCTAGTGACTCGGCAGACGGAGGCTTCGATGTCTTGGCGCGTCGCCTGAGCTTCTTGCGACGTGAGAACGCCTGCTTCACACTCCGCACCTTGAGCCCCGATCTTGCATCGGAACTCTTCAAGACCAAGCCCGAGTCGCGGGACGTCCTCTTCGGAGGTTAGTTCGGTGACTCACTGCTTGCGTCTGCGGAGCGTGTGGAGGCGGAGCAGGCGCTCAAGGATGCTCAGGCGAAGATCTCCTCTCGGGGATCTTCAGCCAGGAAGAAGAAGAAGCGTTCTCGCTCTTCTTCAGCCGGCCGTTCCGCCAAGCAGGCGAAGCCGACACCGCCCCAGCAACCCAAGAAGCCGCATCTCCGCCACTTCTACCCTAAGCCCGGGGGCCGGCCACGGACTCGACCCCCTCCCAAAAGCAAGGCGGCCTGGGAAGGGGGAAGAAGTCTTCGTCCTGAGGGCACGGCGGCCGCGGGGTCTCTCTCCTTCGGGAGGGAGCCTTACCACCTCCGGTGGGCGGCCTCTTGAATTCTTACGCGAGGGAATGGCCAGCCATCTCCCCCGCGCCTTGGGTGCTGAGTGTGGTGGAACGGGGGTACCGATTGGAATTAAAAAAAATTGGATCACCGCGGAACCCCGGCGCTTCCCCCGCGATACTACCCCCCTTCGGGGGAACCGAAGACTCAGCTTCTTCTGGACGATGTCTCGGCGCTCTTGGGCGAAGGTTGCCATCTCCCCAGTCGACCCCCCTTTCACCGCGGGGTTTTGGTCAACGTGTCCTTCGTTGGCCCCCAAGAAGACCGGGATTGGCGTCCCATCCTGAACCTGAATGCCTCTGAATCAGTATATCAAGCCGAAGAGGTTCAGGATGGAAACTCTCGCGTCCATCCTGCGCTGTCCTTTGAAGGGGAGCTGGGCGTCGTCTTTGGATCTGAAAGACGCCGACCTGCCCGTCCCAATCGCCAAATCCGACCGACGCTGGCTCCGGTTTTAAATCGAGGGCCAGTCGTACGAGTGGACGTGCCTACCCTTCGGACTTTCCACCTCTCCCAGGGTCTTCACGATGGTGACCCGGGAAGTGGGCGCCTTCCTCAGGCGGCAGGGGGTCAACCTCGGCATGTACCTGGACGACTGCTGATCTACGGTCCGTCGCCCCAGGCGACGGCCGACATGGTCAGCCGTACCGTTCAGGTCGTGCAGAGGTTGGCTTCATTGTCAACTTCGACAAGTCGAGCCTAACCCCCTCCCAGGACCTGAGTTATCTGGGTGCTCGGCTGCAACTGCTTCCGGGCATTGCAGAACCGACGGCCGAGCGGGTGAATGTCGTGGTTCAAACTGCGACATCCATGGCGCTGCTTACGCAGGCCCCCGCTCGAGACTGGCTTCGCCTTCTAGGCTTGATGGCCTCCTCGTCGACCTGGTCCCGTACTGTCGCTACCATATGAGGCTGCTTCAAATGCACCTCGGGCGGCACTACAGGCGATCAAGCACCCAGATTATACAGTCTGATCCCTATCAATGCAGGGATCCGGGAACACCTGGCATGGTGGTCTCACCGCCCCAACCTGACTCAGGGGATCTCTTTCCCTGCGCCTCCCGTCGATATTGTCATCACGACGGACGCGTCGAAGTCGGGTTGGGGGGGTTTCACCCTAGACCTTTGCGCCTCGGGGACGTGGTCCCGGACCGAGGCTCAGGCCCATGTCAATCGCCTCGAATTGTGGGCAGTGGAACGTACCCTAGCTCACTTCGAGGCGATGGTGACCAACTCCAGTGTCCTGGTACGGTCGGACAACTCCACCGTGGTGGCCTACATCAACAAGCAGGTCGGGACTCGGTCCCGGTCCCTGTGCCTCGACGCCATGCTCTCATAGCGTGGTGTCGGGACCGGGCCATCACGATGTCCGCAGTCCACATTCCGGGAGCCGTCAACTTTCTTGCCGACGATCTGTCTCGCGGCAGGATGACGGCCTCGGAATGGATCTGAACCGAGAGGTCGTGCGGGAGATCTTCGAGAGGATTTATGTTCCTCAGATCGACCTGTTCGCCTCGAACCTGAGTCACCAGCTCCCTCTTTACTGCACCCGGACTCACTACCCGGTGCCGTACGCAGTCGACGCTCTGGCGATAGACGGGCCGGGGTTCACGGCCTATGCCTTCCCGCCGATTCCGATTCTACATCGTGTGGTTTCGAAAATCGGGCGGGAAGCGTGCCGTGTCATCCTCATCGCTCCTTCTGGCCGAAACCCCTTTGGTTTCGTCCGATGGTGGATCGCTTGGCGGCTCTGCCGCTGCGTCTACCGAGCCGTCCGGACCTATGTCCCTTCCGTACGGAGGGAGCGCCAGTCTGTCGCTGGACCATCTGGCGTTGACTGCGTGGCCATTATCCGGCAGCGATGCCGAGATTCTGGCTTTTCGCAGAGGGCTGCCTCGCTCATATCAGCGGGAAGAAGGAAGTCCACCACGGACGCTTACTCTAAGCGTCTTGGACCCTACTTCCGCTGGTGTGAGCGACGAGAGTTGTCTCCGACTCGGGCATATGTAGCCGAGATCGCTGACTTTCTCACTGATCGCTTCGATAGCGTACTTGAAACCTCGACGGTTAGGAATTACAAGTCCGCTATCTTAACGATCCATAGGGGTTTCGACGACGGATCTACCATTAATGACGATGGCTCGATCCGTCTCCTCCTAGAGGGGATGTTTAACACACGACCTCCGGCCAGGAAGACGGTCCCTCCCTGGGACCTTAACACCGTCTTAGACTTTTTGGTGAAGCCCCCGTTCGAACCGATGGCTGAGGCATCACTAAAACATGTCACCATCAAGACGGTCTTTCTGGTCGTCTCGCCTCTGGTAGACGATGCTTCGGAGATCAAGAATATATCTATGTCGGCGTCTGAATTCTCTCGGGCAGGGTCAATTGTTCTTAAGGCCATACTTTCTGGCCAAGAATGAGTCTTCCTCATTCCGACACTCTACAATTATCTTACCCCCCCGAATTGCATGTCACGCTTCGGTGCGGGAAGATCCCTGTGGGTGTCCCGGTCGTGCCCTGGAGTACTACAAACTTAGAACTAGTCCTCTCAGTGGGGGCACGACGATTCGTTGTTTTCTTACACACGCTTCCCCCCATGGGTCCGCGTCCAACGACATTGCTATATGGATTGCCGCTGTAATTAATGATTTCCGCAACGCGGTGATAGGAGCTTCACACAGCTCGAGCCCATTCGGATCGTAATACTCCTCGTCGTCCTGCCTAACCACCGGGAATCAGTATTGCGAGATCTCGAGGCCTATGTGTGGAGGCCTCCACAACTTTGCGTCAGTGTACTACGAACACACACTCCTCAAGAGAACGTTGCGATGGTCTCCTGCAGAAGCACACTAAACTAAAAACTCAACTTCACTATACATAAATTCTCATATCTGGTGCGACTGTGACGCTCGCCCCCGGGTATTCCCGTTGTCAGGGAGGCGTTTATGTCCCCGACTCTCTTATGTTAATGCTTTAGGCCTTACATCGGTTTCTTTATGTTTATTGTAGGTCCTGCCTTTTGCTGCACTTTGTTGCTGCTCTGAATATCCATGCTCCAACCATCCGTCTGTAGTGAGTCACTCTGGTGTGATTGGAAATATTCATTCACGGGGGTTAATGCATATGTTTCAGTCACAATTGTGTCAGGAAATCAGTTTCAGTGTAATGATTTATTCCAACACACATTTGTTTTATATAAATCATCTAACCTGAAGCCTGATTTCCTCTTGCCAATGTTGACTTCCCACTTCCCAGGCCCGCCCCACAGCATGATATGTTATGCCGTCCGTGTTGGCTTGAGCCAAACGGAATCGCGAGATCTAAGGTGTCGACAGGGGTGTTACCTGGGGTCACTGGTCAGACCATTCTTTTTTAGGGGTGGTAATATGGGTAATTTGGGGCATCCACTCTCAGAAGGGAAATGCATATTGTTTCCCTCAGATCAACATTGGAAAGGAAATCAGGCTTCAGTATTAGATGATTTCTAAAACATAAAATGGTTTGGAATAATTACCATAACAATATAGCCAAGTCACTTAATATGGTATTTTTTTTTCATGTGATTATGTCCCTTCCAAGGGATTAACAACATTTTTCAGTGGATTATAAAGGCTTACGTGTTTTTTTTCAGTGATGTTTCAGTCCATTTCAGTGTGATTAGGAATCCTGAAGCATCACAGTATATTTAATTTTGCAAAAAAGGTCATAATTAGTCATTTGCATAGTGAACTCGATTTCGCGGTTCTCGCGTCGCGGTTTGTGGTACGGCAGTTTCGGTTTTTATTGTTTTTTTGGTTCCGTGCTGAACCTTATCAGACGTTAGGACGCCTTATAGTGTAACGTCTATAGCCACGACAGGCAACCGCAAAATCCCTACTACTTCTACATGAAGATGCTTTTGGCTTTTTCACTTGAGTTGTGATGAGGCCTAGTAATACTTTGGGAAGCTTCTACATATTTAATAACTGTGGTTCAAGAAGAAATCTCTCATTAATTTTTTGGATTAATAGTGTTTTGCTTTGATTCATTAACTGGGTCATAATAAGCTACCTAAACATGTAGTTGCAACTTTTTGTAGTTTTAATTTTTATACTTAGTTTTTACCTTTATGAACGGGGTTCCCTTGTCCGGGCACCTTTGGCTTTTGGTCACCTCTGCTATATCTAATTGTCTTTTTTTCTCACTTACCTTGTATTGTACTCATTATAACTGTCGATTGAATTACAAAAAGAAGTTGTTATCATTTTATCTTCTTTTTATTATTGTAAAGATTTTTATTTTTTATAGTTCATTTTTTAGTTTAGTACTTTTTTGTTGGGTATTTTCATTTAGTTTTCTTTGTTATTATTTTTTTATTTACCTTTATTTTGTTCCTTATTTTGTTATTGATTTTTGTTTTATTTAATTTGCTTTATTATTTTATGTATTTTTATTAATTTATTTTAATATTGTGTTTCGTTTAAAAATTATTTTCTTTTTCTCTTTTTTTATTTTCTTTTATTAGCGTTTTTCTTTCTTTTCACTCATTGTTCAACTTGTTTAATTCTTTTGAATTGTTATTTTGTATTTTTTTATCTTTAAATTTATTTTCTTTGTTTCCATTGTAATTTTGTTTTTATTATTATTATTATTTTGCCTACTTAATCCCTACTTCGTTATTCACTTTAAGCGTGTAGGTTTTTTTTTTAAAAAGAAAAAAAAAAGAGGAAAAAAGAAAAAAAAGAAAAAAAAAGAAAAGAAAAATAACGCACATCTCTCTCCTCCTGAAACAAACAGCTCAAACACGAACAAAACTAAATAACAACTACAATGGTCATTCCAACTACTCATGGTTCTCTTTCTGGCCAACCCTGTGATCCTTCGTTCCTTACCCCCGATTTTCCCTTCCAATACCCCGGGTCGCACTTCTTGGAACACCACCCCAGAGTTCCACCTCTGGCCCCCCCCCATGGTTCCCTTCCCAAACTAACCCAGGCTCCTTTCCAATAACCACATTTCACACCTCTCCGCCTGAGTTACTATCTTCACATTGAAGCATAATTTAGTCCCTTTTGTTTCTCTCAGAGCTTAATTGAGCCAAATTTGAATTCTAAAGCCTCAATTCCTCTAAACCATTTTTCTAAGGCTCTAATTTAAAGGCAAAATCATTTCCCAACCTGTAATTCGAAAGTCTGGCCACACATTTCCTACCTGAAAAGTTGAGTGCCCCCCCGCCCTTACCCCTCACTCCCATATTCTCACGTTCTCTGATATATATTCCTGTTTTATAATTTCTCAAGTTACCAAATACAGTTCTCAATAAAGTGGTTTCTAAATTCTCAGTTACCAAATCCAGAGCCAATTACCTCAAAATAAACTATTTGACAGCATGTCAATGTTTAAATATCAATTGAGCTGTTTTTTTTTTTTCTCATTTACAACATTTTTTGGATTATAACTACCAATCTGTCCACAAACAAAGCAAATTATTATTTTTATCATCTATTAGTTAGCAAAAAGTAAATATTGTCATTAGGACAATAACCCGTAGGCTATGGCAGGGATTTCTTGGAGTGCTTTACGTGGCAAAAAAACAGCAATTAAGGATTAATGATGGCATTCACATCTCACACACCCACAACACAATATGGAAGTTAGATGAGGTCTGACTCACAATCTGTCATCATTCTCCTATCAACGTATTCAGGATAATTGGGCACAATGTATTATGGGATAGTGGATTTGATTACTCAATTGTTCACATACAGTGAAAGAGGCCACAAATTAGGTGAAAAGCTACGAGATAAGGGATTTAATCAATTTCCCCATATAGCATCAACACAATGATGAGATATGAGATGCCTGTATAGATCGTGATGTTACACTATTTAACAGAATTATTTCGATAACACACTGTATTATGGGATATTAGAATTGATTACTCGATTCTTTCAACATCTTCAGTCCACAATGCACCGTCGAAACAGCTCGCAAAAAAAAGGTAACATTTGGGTCTGATACAAACAACAAAACCAAACTTATTTCCCCTTCTTCAGTAAACTCTAAATGTCTCTGTTATACAATCATCCCCAGATGCCGTCAGATTTGCAATACTTTTACATTTTGTTCACCACCTCTCTCGAGCGCATCATTACATTTCCTCAATATGGTACCCCCATTTAGGAACAGGGAATATTCAGTTGGAAGGCCGTAGATGCACTTCATTTCTGGAAATACTTGCATCAGAATTCATCCAAAAATCACCTTTTTCCTCCACCAAAAAAGAACCAAGCACTTTCGCTTGGAGAAGACTTCAACATATAACATATCAAATTTATAGCTCCAAACCACGCTCCTCTATCCAAACAACCGTTGACAGAAGTCCCAAATTCCACTCACTAATGCAAATGACAGTACTCCCCCCAATACGTGCACATACTGTATTCTGCCGACACATTTTGGACCTTCAAAAGTAGAACAATTTTAATATTACAGACTAAACTCGTAAACAAAGGGGCCATTTCAGTGTTGTTTTCAGTGTTGGATTTCTTTTGTATTGGTTTCAGTGTATTTTCAGTAAAGTTTCAGAGATTTTCAGAGTTTTTCAGAGTGTCAGAATTTTGTCAGTGTATTTTCCGTGTTATAGTTTCATAGTGATTGTGCACTGAGATAGTAACAGTTATGCATCAAATTTACAGTAAATTGATACAAAATTTTCTTGGCATTAAGATAGCTTATTATGTATACAAACTTTCAATACTTTGAGTCCTATTGAGTTATCTTCCAAAGCTTGTTCGCATATTCCAAATCTTGTTCTTCTCACAATCTGAACATGAAAGCAAAATAGGCAAGAACACGTATAAAACTAGAATACCCACAATATTAAGGATCAGATGGATATAGTCTAGCTATGTATCCACAACGATAGGTTTCCGTATAGAAATTATTTCCATAGGTGCACAACCAAGAATTCCCCACCAGCATTTGTGTTAAACCACAGCAAGGAAATGCCATTTCAGATGATGTCATAATATTATGTCAATACTTACCATCCAATTTAGACCAATTCATAACCAAATTAACCCACTTTGGGAGGTTTTCCAAACCGATGACCAGTTGATCCATGAGTTTTCAACTCTCAGTTAGTTTTGAAGGCTTTTGACGTTTACTCACGGCGCGGAGCGTCACGTTATTTTTTTTTCATTGCCTTCATGTACTCGGGAAGTAGAACGAAACGAAACGGAGAGCCCATTGGATTACACCTTTATTCCGTGATGCATGGCATTAACGTGCATAAGGAATAAACGAGTACATGAAGCAATGAAAAAAAAAATAAAGTGACGCGCCGAGCAGTGAGTAAACGGCAACAAGCCGTTTGCACTATGGCTAGTAAATTTCACATTATCGCCGTTAAAATTGTAAGGCATTTTCAAATATTGCCAGAATTTTGCTCATGGATATTATGGAGAACCTATTTTATGTGTGCGGTTGGTTGCTATTGAAACAACGACGTGCAATTGCTCTAAAATAAGGCCGATTTATTTTATTTATCGTTTAGTGCGATTATTCCATCAACGTATGCAATTAAGTGTCACGTTTAAGTAAGATAAAAGAATGATTTTCTATCGGCTCGGCTTGTGTGGACGCAAGGTGGGGTGTTGGTCTTGTATCATTCTAATCGTGGTGTAGTCATATGCGGTTTGAACCTCAGAGACCGTAGTATTTTTTATTAACCCTAACTGCCTTTTGGTTTCTAGCGATCTCCAGAGAGGAAGGAAGGGGTAAAGGGATAGAAAACTAAAGAAACCTGAGGGGCCCTGGCGGGATTCGAACCCGGGGCATCCGGCCCACCATTCCAATGACCAGGCAACGGCAAGGCACAGGGAGTCGATGGCCTGGACCGCGATTTCGTGCCCATATGGTGTTGGGCGATGACGTAATCGCATCTTCTGGACTTAGTGCATTTTCCCCACTCAGCTAATGGTATATTGGTGTTTGAGGGTGTAAGGGCTAATTGCCTTTTGGACAGACAGAGGAATGAGGTGACATCTATCAGAATGTGGGTAGTTTTATTGTGAGCAGCCGCAGTCACAGTGTTACCAGTACAAAAGGATTAAAATACAGCAAGTAGAGGGCGCTTCCCATTCAAATGTTCATTATTTAGACCGTAGTATAGGAAAAATAACATCTGTGTATGAAACACTTGACACTCACTCAAAATCCCATGAGAACAGGTAAACAATGAATACGGGTAATACTACAGACGAACATGGAATGTAAAGTAAATACTTAAATTTTTAAAGCAATAACTACCATATAAAAGCATGTTCAATAAAATGTGTTATTTATGCATTTTCAATTTTTTCACACCAATTCTGATTACCCCATACCCACCCACATATATACCACCACGACAGAATAAAATATGCACCACTGGAATAACATTAAGTTTTCAAAATGCTACAAACTACAAAACAGGGTCTTGTACCAAGTATACCCCAATCCACAAGAGAGACTCAAACACTTCATATTTCCAGATCAAGTACAAACTGACACGAAAGATAAGATGAAAATTGGGATGATATCAAATGGACAAATTTCAGAATGAACTCTGCAATGTGCTTGTTTCATTGTTACATGACAATTTTTTGGAATAAAATGTGCTTGTCTCTCGGGCAACGCAACTCAGATTGTCCTATTCAGTGGGCGTGGTTGACCTGTTTCTAATTCAGTGGGCGTGGTTGACCTTGTTCTAATTCAGGTGGGCGTGGTTGACCTGTTCTATCAATTTGATTTATGGCTTTCTAGGATACTGTCATGAGACAATAGCGCATGAAAAATACTCTGTACGAATGCACACACAGGATGGTTACAAGCCTCGTAAGTGCATACAATTCTCTTTCATTCTGAGGTTATCTTGAAGATTACAAATTTGATTGTTCTATTGACACCTAAAATCTAATGTTACTGAATAATTATAATAAGAATGATGCGGTGGGTAATAAGAGGCACCACAAATGTGGTCTAACCCTTACGCCCTAGCTGTTTATAGCCTATCTTCCGGGAGGGAGTGAAGGAACTAAGGAAGAGGGGAAAGAGAAAAGTCGGAAAATTCTGGTCGGTCTTGAACAAGGGCCCTTCGGGCTCCAGTCCCATAACGTGGAATAGCACGCTTAGACGGTTGTGGCCCGGCCAGCGATTTCGTGCCCAATGTGTCTTCGTTTGTGACTCAATCGCTACATCAGAGGACTTAAACTGGCAATTTTTCTCATCAGCGCATTGGCGTTTGTTAGTGCTGCAGCATACATACATACATACATAATATATTTATAACGCACCTTTACACAGTTCAAGGCGCAAAGCATAAAGCAGTTAAGGAGAGAGTTACCGGGGCCGGATCATAAATGTGTCATCATAGCCAACATTTACCGTAGGGAGTGGAGTTCATGACAACAGTGATGGACAAAATTAAAAGTGGTGGCAATTTGCATACGGCGCCATTTTCGAAAATGGAAAGCCATCTTAATGGGCAGAAACACCTAGGAAGGGACAGTTTTTCGTGTCAAAAAATGGTTTTCTTGGTCAAGGGAGTGCAATATATATTCACAAACACTATTCAACTGTTACATGTGCACAGTTTCAAGATGGCTGACACCTTATTGACACAAACCTTTACACATCTCTTATTTATAAGAACAGGAAGATGATCGTGGTGTCCAAATTAACGATTTCGGGGTCAAGGAGTTCAATACAAATATTTACAAACTGTCAGATGTATATTAAAGTAAAGGACGTTTTCATACGCCACTATTTTCCAAGATGGTGACATAAAAAGGCAAAATCATTCTACCTCACCAAAAGTATACAGCACATAGGGCTTGCCGATTTTTTGACAAAAGTATAGGTTTTTTAGCGTCAAAGGATTTCAACAGCAATTTCTCAAAACTGTCAGATGAGTCGTGAGGTCATGGACATAATGTGACCCAAATTGTGACACCTTGACTACTCTAAACTATTCGCCCACACAACCGTATATCTGGGGAATTGCATGGAATTTTGATATTTAGGCTGTTATTACTTTAAAGAAATATATTAGTTTGTTCCAGAAGTCAAAAAGTAAAATGGCCACAAATTTCAAACCACTTAATAGTCATGGTCACGTGTACAACTGTTGGTAGTCAATGTTTTGGGTTTTTCGTTCATAGGGACCCTAAAGCGCAGTTAGGAAGTTCTAAGGAGAGTTACTGAGGAATTTGTGTTGGTATTAATTATAAGGCATTGAAGTATATATATTTTATAAACTTGCACATTCAGCCTGAATTACAGTAAGTCTAACACTCTTGGGTACTGTATTTAAATAGTGGGCTATCTTTGGAAAAATAGTGGCATATGCAAACAAACATCACCTAATTCATTTACAATTTGAGAATAGTTTTTATTGAACTCCATGACCCGAAAAACATTTTGACCCAAAATATCTTCCTAGTGATATTTTTTTGTTTTTTTTTTTTTTTTTTTTTTTTTGTGGTAAGAAATATACGGTTTTCTTAGATGAGATGCCGGCCACTTGAAAAAATAGCCTTGTATATGAATTGCCATGACTCAGATAATTCTAGCAATTGTATATTGAACCTCTGACCCAGACAATATACATTTCGACACTAGTCGCTATAGTAGCGCTAGTTAACATTAAAATGGCGGCCATTTTGGAAATGTTGGTTTATGTAAATTGCCATCACTTCTAATCTTGTCATAACTTATTTTCATGAACTTCACAACCCAACATCGATTTAGCTATGATTGCAAATGTTATTATTCCGGCCTGGAGTCGGAGAAAATCTAAGGCCCCTTTTCACCTGATGCTGCAGCACTATTGTAGCGATAGACGTTAATCACATTTTATTGGAAATAGCAAATAAGCTCATTAATATTCATAACCTGTCCAAAAACTATAGAGAACAGTGACTCACATGTTCTGCCCCTGTGCCATGGTAGAAGTTCATTGAGTATCGGTTTAGTGTGTAGAGTGATTAATGCTTTTTCTTCAAAAATTATGCCAAATGGGCTCATTTATATTCATAACCTGTCCGAAAGTATACAGCACATGACCTCATGTTCTATCAACGTGGCATGTTAGAAGTTCAATGAGAAATCGGTTAGTCAAAGAGTGGATTAATGCTTTGTTGCCCATCAACCTTGCTATCGGTCACCCGACCACTGTGGTATAACATAAGCCCACAACACACATTGTGTTGGGGGAGGGGCCAAAATGCGACCAAACACACAAAAAAAGCTTTATAGCTTCAACTGTTAAATAATTGCAAATGAGGAAAAGGTGTCTACTACTATCGGCCAGTTACCAGTCTCTGCAATGAACTATTTCTAGCAAATTGATCGAACCGAATTCTTTCACTGTAGCACAAACAAGTTTGCTGAACTTTAATAGAAGTTCGCTCTAGGTCAAGTCATTTACTAATCCTACATATAAATTCTCATTGCTTGCCCCACGGTCCTCATAGTCACCTCATCGGAAATAGAGCCCAGTTGACATGTTGCGAGCAAAATGGATGTTATCACACCACCTAAGGTCCTGCATTGGTCCTTACGCATCATCCTGTTGCTGTTGAAACTGGCGTGGTTAAAATTAAAATTATTCCTAGTAGAACGCATGCATGACGAGCACAAATGTGGACTTGCAAACGTATAAGTGTATGCGGTTTATTTTTCGCATCATTGGCGCACCACAGCCAGTGAAAACAACCTTGCAGATCAGTGACCTTTTGGCAGCATAGTAACCTCATAGGCGAACCTACTAGGCATGCATATGAAATGTTTTTTTTTTAGTGTCAGAATTGACTGAGGTTTTAGTGCCAAAGTGTGAAAACTATCAGAGAATATAAGTCCATGTTTAAGTTAAGAATGACATTTCTAGAGTAAAATTGTTTGTAGATGATGAATTTTTAATCGAAAAGCCTGCTATCATACATCATTTGGACTACAGAATATTGATTTGTGGCAATTTTGTCCGAAAAGCACACTTTCGGGTGACAACCAATTTCACCTACAAACCTTGAAATACTTACAGCTACAATATTACAGATATAGACCCTTTATAATGTTAATATATCAGTAAAGGTTATACATTAGGATTGAAGATTTGTTTATAAATTATTTCATGAATGTGCGCACAGAACCATTCAAATTTGAAATGTCCTGTGTGACAAACGATATTCAAAATTTAGCACTTTTGAACAAATATTTAGCTTTGCACTATCACATCTCGGAAAGGGTCTAGAGTGATGATTTACCTGTCAGTTTATGCACAATTTATTGAGCTTTGAAATTGATTACCTAAAAACTTGGTTCATTTCAAGTATAGGAATAATTCCAAAAAAAATTACAAAAAATGTACCCCTACCCCCTAGATTTTTCGAGTCGAGTAGAAAAAAATACTGTCGTTCAATAAAATTGGAATTAGAGAAAACAAACGAGGTATAGGCTTGAAAATTTAATCGATTATGCCCACAGCAAGCCCTAATAGTATGGAATTAACTTTAGTATACCCGGTCTAAAATTTGAGAATTTTTTTTTCAATTTGCGGCATCAAATTTTACCTAAAATGGGCGTTTCGAGACCCGCGAACGAAAAAAAAGAAAATGGTGAGATTGTTGAAAAGTTAATCGATTATGGCCAAAACATTATCCACAAAGAATATAAAAAATTACATTCTTGTCAAACTGCCAAAATATTTGAGTAATTTTTTTTTTCAAAGTAAGATGTAATTTTCAGCAAAATACCATAGGTTTATATGGGACTGGGCATTGCGCAATACCCAAAATGCGATGTCTTGGACACATCCAACAGTTTGCATTTTTTTACTTCAGATTTGGATTCTACACAAAATTTTAACCTAGAATGTAACAGGTTTTGTTTCACTGTTAAAGCACCTTCACATTTTTACAACTTTTGCAGTAAAACCCAAGTCAAATCTGAAACCCTATGTCAGATATCGCTGAATGGGGTCCGTAGTCACCCTGAAGTGTCACTTTGAATTGGATCCTGCGATCGCCAAAGTGGTCACCAGCCGTCAATAACTCATGGTTGACGGCTATTAAAAGTTACGATGCAGTCCCACAATCCTTCTGTGCACTCATCGGGAACGTGACTGGTTTCTGTGCTGTGATACCGTGAGTGACTGAACAGGACGAGCACCAGCACAGTCACTCCATCTCATGCAAATTTGTATGTAGGTCAAAACAACAGTGAGGTCATTAACTTACTGAGGTCAACTTGAAAAATTTTAATACCAGCCGTAAGTCACATCAGGGTGGGATGTTATAATACTTTAGAACTGTCCAGAGGCACCCTATTTTCCTTGTGACTTCCCTTTTCCCTAGGCCAGGGTGATTCCCACCTTTTTGCCCGCGACCCCATTTTCAAATGATTCTCACGGGGGGACCCCAAACACTTCTCCCACGCTTGTTACTAGTGCGCCACTCTCACATATGTTCCTCAACACAAAGGACAGTTTAAAGACATTGTAAATTGACCAGCACCTTCATGTCATGACCTTGCTTTTTGAAATCTTTTCTATTTCTTTTAAATGGAAAATTGAGATGGTTTAAAATTTCATCCCAGCCAGGTTTAAAAGTTAGCTTCACGACCCCATTCTCATTCACCCGCGACCCCAAGGGGTCGCAACCCCCATGGAAACGCTGCCCTAGGCCAACACGAAAGGCTCTAAGGTTACTATTGATCATATTATTCAATTGAACTCATGAATGACAAAAGAATTTCTTAACCACATGGAGTGAACAATTTTGTGCATATGCATTTTCTTCCGTGTTAAGTTTCATTCCAATGTGGTGGTTGCCAAACACACTGTAATTGGTATCTCTCCAGTTTCGAAAGTGCCCATTATGTACATATAAGGCCCTGTTGAAAGAGAAAATAAATGAAAAATATCGAGCATAAAAACCAAAATCCCCAAAGAGGCATATGCAGCTGTCTGGCTACAGAGTATATTTTAAGAGTATTGCCTGATTTCAGTAAAGTTTGACACTTTTATTTGTTTACAACTATTCTACCAAATACAGGGGTAGAATTTCGTAGCAGAGTGCAAGAATCAGTCTTGAATGTCTGCAAAAATGGAATTTTGCGGGAATCATCTTATTCACTACTGTGTTAAATTCAAAAGTTTACGAGAATCAACTTTAATTCACGCAAATCAGTTTCCGAGAATCTTTGCGAGAATCTTTGCGAGAATCGATCTCGGATTCTCGCCGAAATTCTAGCCCTGAAATCCTTCTAAGAGGTCTGTAAGGAATATTACATGGGGGGGGGGGGGGGGGGGAACTGAACTTACTCGCTGATTATTTTATTGAGACATATCTGTAGTGGATCTTTTCTATGATGTGCGGGTTAATATATCACCTAGCTACACTGAGGCATTTGTAATATATACAACTACAGGTTCAGTACACACATGCCAGAGACTTATTGCCAGCCACATATAGTACTGGTATTTAAATTTGGCAATTTAACTGCATCTAACTATCATCTTGGTCTAGCGTGAAAATAGCATGTTCCTTTGGATTGATGCGTGTTATGAATTAAGTCCTGTGGATTACAACTCCTCATAGGGATGCAACCTCTCTTTTGCACGTACGTGGCAGTTCAGGCACTGTGGCAACTGGTAATGTATGTGTGCCTATTCTTCTACTAAGAATCTGTTTTCGTTACAACACATTCGTAACAATAGGGACGCGGTCCCAAATAGTCGTCCGATATATGTAATGATCTTGAAACAGATATTGTGTTCACAAAAAAGCTCATGACACACGACACACAATGCATGATTCCATAATACCCCGGACCACACCCCATACCCCGGACCACACCCCATACACCTGACCACACCCCATACCCCGGACCACACCCCATACCCCGGACCACACCCCATACCCCGGACCACACCCCATACCCCTGGACCACACCCCATACCCCGGACCACACCCCATACACCTGACCACACCCCATACCCCGGACCACACCCCATACACCTGACCACACCATACCTCAGGAACAACACCATACCCAAGGACCACACCACTGATCAACCCCCCCTTGACCCACCCTATATATACTCCCGGACCACATTCATACCCCCGGGGCAAACCCATACTGGCCAAGCCCACAACCCTATCCCCAGAGCACACGCCCCATATCAACGGACCACACATCACACCCTAAGTGTCAGCCCTATGCAATACCCCCGGACCACACCCCATACCCCCGGACAACATTTCCATTACCCTGGGAAAACACCCATACTGTCCAGCCCACACCCCATAACCCAGGCCACACCTCATATCACCGCACCAAACACACACCATCACAAGTGTCAGCCCTATGGCAATACCCCGTCCACACCCCCTAGGAAAACCACATCTCCATACTTTTTTCAGACCATACCCCCGACCACCACCCTATTACCCCCGGACTACATCCCCATACCCCGGACCACACCCCCAGACCATACCCACAGACACACCCTCACACCCACAGACCACCCACCTATTAACCCACACGGGCAACACCCATACTTCAAGACCACACCCCCTCTCCCCAGACCACACCCCATATCCCCAGACACACCCCCCCATATCCCAGACCACACTCATATCACCTGGACCACACACCACACCCTCACAAGTGTCAGCCCTATGCAATACCCTCGACCACATCCCATACGTCCGCCCACCCACACCTAGGGACCACATCTCCTGCCGAAGACCACACCCCCATACAACAGGACCACACCCACCCCGGGCCACCTACCCCATACCCCGGACCACACCCATTACCCCGACCCCACCTCCAATACCCCCGGACCACACCCCCATACCACCGGACCACCCACCACCATAACCACTGCCACACAACACCCACAGACCACACCCTAGATAAACCTGGCAACACCCATACTTCCAAACCAACACCCCCATATCCCCAACCACCCCCCATCTCCCCAGACCCACCCCCATATCCAACCACAACCCCAGATCACCGCACACCAAACCCTCACAAGTGTCAGCCCTAGGCAATACCCCCGACCACACCCCTAGGGAACACATCTCCATACTCGGTACCACACCCCATACCCACCACACTCCATACCACCCCAACACACATCCCCATAACCCGGACCCCTACCCCCAACACCAACAACCACTCCATAACCCTGGCAACACCCATACTTCCAGACCACACCCCATATCCCCCAACCACACTCTACTCCATATTCACTGGCCCAACACACCCAAAACCCTCAACAAGTGTCAGCCCTATAAAATACCCCGACCACACCCAACACCCCGACCACACCTAGACCACATCTCCATGCCGCATACAACACCGCCCATACCACAGGACCACACCCCTACCCCGGGCGCCACATCCCCATACCCCCGGACCACACCCCATACCCCCGACCACACCTCCAATACCCCTGACCACACCCCATACACACCCGGACCACACCCCATACCCACGCCCACACACACCCGACACCCAACCACCACCCCTAACCCTGGGTAACAACCCATGCTGTCACTACCCACACCATATATCCCCAGACCACACACCCCATATCACTGACAACACCACACCTCACAAGTGTCAGCCCTATGCAATACACCCGACCAAACCCTACTGTTGTAATCGAATCAGTTCGAGACTCTGTAGCCCCGCCACCCTTTCACCAAGTTTCAGCCTGTATGACATCCAGATTGTTCCACTAATGTCAATGAAAAGCATGAAAATAGGTAGGAATATGCTAAATAATTATGCAAACGTAGGTACTTAGAATACCATATAGACATTATAATCAAACAGTTCGATAATCGTGCCCCGCCCCTTCCACCAATTGGTTCATGCCCTTAACATACAGATCTCCAGATACTTGTTCACAGTGTCAATTAAAAGCATGAAAATAGGTAGAATATGCTAATTAATTATGCAAAATTAGGTACTTAGAAGCATATTATACTGTTTATAAATGATTCAGTTCTGAGAATATGTAGCCCCGCACCGTTCTACCAAGTTTCAGCCCTGTATGATGTACAGATATCAGATATTTGCTCACAGCTCACGACGACAACGCGCCGCCGACACAAGGATCATGCTGCCATAATGTCCTTCCTATCGAACGACCTAAAAATACAATGAAATCAAAACATTACTATCTAGTGGGAGGCCCGCGATGAGTAACTGGCCGGGAGCGATCACTGAAACAGAAGCGATCCAATGAAACGAAGCGATCACTGAAACAGAAGCGATCACTGAAAAGAAGCGATCACTGAAACAGAAGGGATCACTGAAGAAGTGAACACACTATGGAGACACACCACCATGTGAAATACAATACACACATAGTCACAACACACATGGCCTATAAATCTGTGATCAACGACAATTTGGCAATTGGTATAGCTGCGTATAGGCCTGTTGCAAAACCATTTTTATGAAAACAAATGAAAAAGGATGTCAGTTCCTGTACCCGTTATTCTAACAGGTTTTAGGGACTCCCCTCAAGTCACAAAATATTTTTTTCTCTCCACCTAGATTTTTTTACCACAATTTCGTATACCCCAGTTTCCAGCTTTCCGTATTCTATTCTTTTCCTCATAAACTCCCTCAAACTCCCATTAGTTTCCCGTTCATCCGTAGTTATAACCTCCATCAAGTTTTACAAACATCCCTGCATTCTAAACTTGTTTTCATTACCTCAGTTCTCCCATTTCGATTCTATTTTTCTCACAACTCCTCAACTCAGTACCACCGGATTCCTATTTGCCTACTTAGAAGGTCAGGATCAGTTGGCACCGGCAACTTCACATATTCTATCCCAAGTTCCTCTCCCAAACATATCGTTCTTCTCATCGCCCTTCCTTCTCTCTCTCACACCCTATCTCTCACTCAGAGCATAATTCCTCCCCAAGTTACCGTAAATTTTACATCAACAACTCATCCTCAACGGCTTCTCTTTTCCCTCATTTTCTGTTCCAGATTCCGTCCCATCTTTTTTTGTAATGTTAACTCCAGTAAAAACTGTATTCCTATTTTTTACCTATAAAGCATCAGGATTGCACCAGCAAACTTTCCGAATTAAGGCTTAGGCCTAATGTTTTGTTATATTTTTTCTTATAATCCCTCTCCCAAACATTAATACCGTCTTCTAATCTCTCTCTCCTTCTCTCTCTCCTTCTCTCTCTCCTCTAACACTCACCAGAGTTCCTTCCTTCCAAATGAAACATCAAATCCTTGCACACCGTAAACTTTCCTTAAGTATTCCTTATTCTTTCTTTGAATCATAACTCCTCCTCAAACTCCAGGTATACCGTATTTTATTTCTACATATAAAGCGTCAGGATTTCCGTTCCATATTCTTAAGGCTTAGGCCTAATGTTTTGTTATATTTCTTCTTTAATCCCTCAAATCACTGGAGCCCCTCTCCCAGATAATCCCATCTCTAATCTCTCTCTCTCTTCTCTCTCTCTCTATCTCCATAAGATAGGAAGATTTCAGGATGGGGGGTCCATTGAAGGTGATGGAGGCCTAAGGTCTTCGCGAGGCGCATAGCCGCCAACGGGAGGGTAAGGGTGGGGGGGGAGCTTTAAAAATTTGATGTTTTTGGTAAAAAAAGTGTTAAGATTATTGGGGGCTAAAGGGTATTCAAGCCCCCACCAACATATTGGGGTCCCAACCCCCAAGCTCCCGATTATAAGCTATGCTCTCTCCACTCACTTCATAATTCTCCTCAAGATCCCGTCATATCAGTGGCAAGAGTTCCCATTTCTTCAATGATAATCAATATTGTACCCCGTAACTTTCCGTATAGGTTGCAAAATTCCTGGGAATTTTCAGAGTGGAAAATTTCCATGAATTTGGGAATTAACAGGAATTTATGGGAATTTTAGGGAAACATTCGGGAATTTTCAAAACATGTGTTTTGGAGGTCAGTATTTCTATTCACACACTGATCATGTAGTTTGTTTTCTGTAAACCACCCACCATGAGTTTACCTTAGATGTAGTGAGAACTTAGCTTTCAAATCACTGAAAATTGTGTCAAATATTGCAAAAATTCCACAATTGTTTTGCCTTATTTTGTAGCCCATTTTGGGTTTATTTTTACGTTGCATATATCAAGGCAAAATGCCTTTGAAACAGGCTACAAGTAAAAGAAATGAAATTTGATTTCCACAAAATCCTGAAATCAGTCATTGGCTGAAACTATTATGCCATGCTGTAAACCTTTTTGTGTACTAATTCTACAGAATCCACCTGTTATTTGCAACTGTTTATTAACCAAATAACGCAGTTATTTGCTTGCAAATTATTAGTAAAGTAACAATTAAAACAATGACGGACATTAAAAGCCTTGCTCCAGATTCAAAGCAAAAAAAATGGCATAATATTTTAAAGCACCACTAATTATAAATGTTTACACTTTTAATATTTCTTTAAATATTCCTTGTTATTTTAGAATGTAATATCTTAGTGATGACTCAGTATCATTAAAGTTGAAAAGTAAAAAGTACACTTGAACGAAATGAATTAAAATCTAAACAAGTCTTCAAGTTTTGTAATAAATGGTCAAAATGATCTGCCGCCAAATTTTAGAAACCACTACTTCAGTGAGTTTAATTTTCAGTTAGGGCTTAGCAAAGGGTACACTCTTTGAAAAAGGGGCACTCTGTCCAGACATTGAATAGATTATCTTACCGAGGATGCTTAGATAGAAACTATTCAAAATTGCTAAAGGTTCAAATGCAATTCAAATGTCCCTCACCACAAAAGTATTTAAAATATGTTAGTACAACAGAAACAAGACCTTCACATAATCGATTGTGGTATGTAGTAAACCCAGGGAATGTGCATTTGACTCTTTGATGAGGCTAGATTTCCTATCGAGTGCCCCTGGACTAGATACCTTTGTTTTTCTGATAAAAATCTGAAATATGAAAAGTTATATTACTATACTTAAAAGCCTTTTATTAGTCTGTACATATGCCATACTCTTAAAGTTGGTTGTTCCGATGTATGTATATTGTGTTCTATTTTTGATATGAGAGCCTGGCACTTGCACATACACCCCATCAGTACCGTGGAACAAACTTGCGGGTGTGATGGTAGACGCAATAATGCCCCATGTTTGCAAAGACCTATTCAATACTGTGCTAATAAAATGGTTAACCACTAAAACAGCGGTTTTTTGTTTATTCTTGGGAATGAAATGGATTCCGGAGGGCTCAAATTTTCAGGACGACAATGAGAAAAATCCGGCCTTTCAGTCTGATATCAAAATCTTGATACTAACTCCGGGTAAATCGGGGGGTCCTAAAGACGATCGGAACACGCCCCCCTGAATTAGCACAAAAAAGTACTAATGAAAGAAAGACCTACAAACTTTGTTTTAATTTTTTAAATGTTTAAAACGCAAATAAATAAAATTGAAAAATCTGAAAATTCCCAATATTCCCGGGCCCCCCCCACCCCCCCCCCCCCGCCCATTCAAATATTCCGGGAAAGTTCCAAAATTCCCGGAAACATTCCACCCCTTTGCAACCTATTTCCGTAAGTTAAGGTTTTGCGTTACTCCCCCCGTGCTCACATATCGTCGGCAGGAATGTGAGAAAAAAAGCTATAGCTCCCTCTAAAAGCTCCATTTTTATTTTGAACTCTTCCCATTCAAACTATATGGACCTGTGCGGATCCCGCCATTGCAAGAAGCAGCAGCAAGCAACAACCAAAGAGAAAATCCATGCGGGTATTTTCAGTTCGGGACATCCGCCAACAAAATCTGCAGGTAAGGTATGAGTGGATTTGAACCACCACCCCTTGTAGGCAACGCGGCCTTGCAGGCTGTGGCAGCCGCAGGCGCGTGCTACAGAAAAGCTACGCACAGCTACAGCGGAATGGTGTTGTGTTACACGCTTCAATCACAACCGCCCATTTTTTCTGTTATTTCCATGAATAACTGAATAATTTTGAAATATTAATGTCCAATGTACAATGGCATGGCATAACCAATTATTAATTTACAAAAAATCAGAACTTGAGATAGAGGCTCTTGAGAACACTATGGACAAACTGAGATATCTTCCCTTTTATTATATGATTTACATCTTATAAGGAAAATACTAAAGAATTACAGCATTACTCCTGGGATAACATTTTTGACAGATTATCTGGAACTCTAGCTTCATACTTCCACTAGCCAATAGCTTCCACTCGAGATATTAACGTTTATTTCGTCTCAGTGACGTTGATATTAAACTTCAAGGTGATAGGAAAACCACTAACTTCATCAAATGTCCAACTCTTTTACGATTTATGCTTTGATTGCAATAAAATGAAAGGAAAACCTCCCTTGTCTGCTTTACTCTAAACCTTCTAGGACAGTTGTTGCTGAACACTTCTCTTTCAACTCAGCTGCTTGGTAAAAGTGAATTCCGATGACGCCATCGTCTTTATCAGGATCATTAGGACCTGATCCAACCTCTCCTGTAATATAAGAAATGAAACGTGCTTTGGATACTACAATAAATGAAAATAATGTAATGTTAACATGATAAGTAATTCATCTGCCTTCAGTATTTTATTGGACTGCTGAGGCTGAATGCATGCCACATTCAGTGCCCTTGGTTTAGTTTGGTACAGATATTGTTTTTTGTGTAAATTAGCCAAATTTGAGGAGGGGAGGAAACCATTAGGTTAACATCACTGTACATATTTGACTGTTGCAAAGATAAATGGTTTTGGATAATATAAGGCCCTTATGATTTCATGTATAAGCGAATGGACACCCAGCTTCATTACGTGTTCCTGTCTCAAGACTTATGGGTCCCATTTACACTAAACAAGACGGTCTCGAACCACTAGTCTTGCCTGGCTTACGGATGCCTTTTTGTATCCTCGCGATGATCCAGTTGGCCTTACTTAAAACAGTGACCCACATTTTTTCTCATAAAATTTGAACAATCGGTATGCAATAAGAGTGACTTTGAAAGGATTTTGGAATGACCAGGATAATGGCATTAATTTCAAGTTTAGAAAACAAATCTTATGAAATATGTAATCCACCGTGATTTGATCTGAATGCTCCTGGAAGAATTTAGAATGACCACGGATGAAATTGGGGGTGATCAAATTTTGTTGGAAACCTCCCTACGTATTTTTGGTGATTATTACAGAGGATTATTATACTTCACAATTACAACAAAACAAAATTCAGCATCTAACCATTTGTGGCCAGCTCTCCTTAGATTTAAAATGTTAATAGTGTTACATTTCACTAGCAACAGGCTAACCTCATCTAGACCAGGATTTATGTCGGATGACCAGATTGTATTTAGCAGTTGTCAGTCTTTGTACCTAACAAAATCATGCTTTTGTTCAAATCCCAATACAAACTGATTTGTTACATGTAATCAATCTTGTAATCAATTATTGATACCTTAAAAAATTCCAATTATCACATAATAATTCACCCAATGGATACCATCACAATTTCCCAACACGGCAAGAGCAGGAACTTGTCATCTACCCAGTATTTAAAGATCAGTATGAAAATCTACCTGCTTTTGCTTTCCTTCTTTCAACATTCATTTTCCATAACATCAGAGAAGAAACTCAAGTTTCTGATAAGAAAATGACATAAATAGAAAGAAGATCATACCAAAAAATAATAATATTTTTTCATATGAGTTTGATTATTGAGTCATTCACCCTCTTACTAGAAATACCTTCCACATATTTGACATTGTAAATATCTATAAAGATTGTAACTCATACTACTGACACAGTTTTTGGTTGAGTATGGTCAGCACTAGTCGGGTCTGTCCGTCCTGAATAGGCAGCATTTATCACAAGCATTCCATCTAATTTTGTCAAAACATATGCTGCCCTGGTGATCTTGCGTTATGTAATCTGTTCAACAGAAACTATATTTGTAAAGACCTGAAAGATACTGTTATCCCTGAAAATACCAAACATCTCTAGTCCCAGGCCCCAAGGGATGTGCCTTGTAGACATACTTCAACAGTAGTTATCACATAATCTTTTAATAGTTTGCAGCCCATCACTCAATTCGGCTGTTTTGGGAGCACTGTATAGCCAAAATACACCGAAGTTTAAGTTTAAACACAAAAGTTGCAAGATCGCTACCAAAACCTACACATCATACACAAATAGTGTTTGAAAAACCCCCTATATGAGCGGTAATGAGTGAGTAAATAAAGAGGACCAGTTGGTGAGGTGAATGATGAGTGAAATAAGAAGGATAAGTATTTAAGATCTTGCCAATTATACCTCTTGGTCCTTGGTAGTGACAGTGCATCTCCATTCGTGAATGTTCTCTCTGTACGACTGGCACTGGTACTTTGTCTAAGACCTGAGAGAAGGTAATTGATTTAACTTGTGCATGTGTGAGTACAAACTCTCCAAAATTAAATGAAAACTAGAATTTCAAGGTTCCCGGCTTGCGGCACTCGCTCATATTCAAAGAATAGATATCAGACTGTGGGCCCCAGTATTTTCAACTTGACCTCCTTGTGACCTTGACCTTGGGACGTGATCTTTGACCTCATTCAACATATGAGGGAGCCCCATGTGATTTACCACCTATGACAAGAGTTTGGTTCAATTTTGAACTTCAACTTTTCCAATTGAGGTGAATTTAAAAAAAAAACTTAACATTTAGTTGACACACACACATGACAATGATTGCAAAGTGGTCCTGCCAGTTATGCAACAAACAAAAGAGTGAAGAGAGAGGAGAAGAGAGGGAGAACAAGAGAGTGAGACAGGGAGAGATAGAGGGAGGCCGAGGAGGGAGGGAGGGAGGGAGGGAGGGAGGTTGAGGGAGACGCATGGTAGAGAGAGGGAGGGAGAGAGAGGAGGGAGGGGAGGGAAAGGGAGGGAGGGAGGGAGGGGAGGGAGGGAGGGGGAAGGGAGGAGAGGGAGGGAGAGAGAGAAAGGGGAGGGAGGGAGGGAGGGGAAGGGAGAGAGGAGAGAGGGAGGGAGAGAGGAAGGCGCAGAGGAGGGAGGGAGGGGAGGGAAAGGGAGAGAGAGGAGAAAGAGGGAGGGAGAGGGTTTATGTGAGAGAGAGAAAACAAACTTAAGGGAACACAATTAGAGTTTAGTTAGTGATTTCAACTAAAAAAAATTGATTTAATTGTCTAGATGGGGTTTAAAGGAAGTGAATGGCGAACCTTGCCGGTGTGTATAAAATGCAATACAGTATGTGCAAGGCCACCAAGCTGGGCAAGAAAGACAAGAGTAAGACGGTGATTGGAGTCTGAAATTAAATGCAATTGCAACTCTCAAGTTTGGGCTGCATTTACATGAAAGGCTTAAATAATTCAAAAGACATGTGTGTATGATTGTATGAGTGCGCGACAGTATTCTTCACTATCTTGACATGGTGGCTTGAATAGGTGTACATGATTTCAAAGAAAAAGCACCGAAAGAGCAGTATTATGACACAAATTTTGTTAAATACTGTAATTGCTATTAAAATGTGCTTTCAGATAGTTGGATAACCATTAAATTTTTAAAACTTCTTTTTCTGGATTTTGCAATGGGTGATCAAAAGTATCAAGTGCAAAGTGTTACGTTAGTTTCAAAGACACCAAAACCAGGACAATTGGGTCTTGAAACTAATGTGACACCTTTTACTAATACCTGGTTACACTGCAAAACATAAGGAAAAAGAAGTGTTAAAACAGGTAATGTGTGGTCAATGCTTATTACTGTATAATCCAAGGGGACTATTGGTCCAACAAAGCTTGGTTCCATCTAAAAACAAAGAATCGCAAAGACAATGTCAACAACAAAAAACAAAATTGTTCTTTTCTTCAAGGCATAATTATAAGTGAGAGAGTATCTTGACCATTGTTTTTTTTTTTTCTCTGATAGCCCACCCTTCGGAAGGTGTTGGTTGCAATTTGACACATGCCATTGTATACACGCAACTATGCTCTTATTGTCTTACGACCTACATGTACAAACTGACCCTATAATTGTTCGACAATGGGTCCTTGAACTTGAAGCAAAATTATTATCATGCTCTCCCTTTTTTAAATTGAGCACTCTGATATAGTTCACTGGTTTTGACGGTGTATCACCACAGGCCTCATTATTAAGTGACAAGTGGAAGTTCGGAACAATGTGATAGGTGGTTTCAAGAGATGTGAAATTGGAAAATAATTCTACATGAAGTTTGCCAGTGCTTGGTGATAAATCATGAAAATATTTTTAAATGCAATCTTCACAACATTAAGGGATAGATACTTATATATTTCCACTTTGTTGGTAAGGAAAAATTCAGATTTGACATCATGTTGGGGAAGAAATCATATCAAGCTGGTGAAACTAAATATGAATTTGCGGAAAAGAAACTGTCCAAAGGTAGGGCAAGAAATTCATTTCCACTGTAGAAAGTAATAGGGACTTTGAAACAAATTAAGCGTAAGGGCAGAAGAAATTTGATTTTTTTTTTGCAAAAACAACACCCCTGCACAACAGAAATTGGATTTGCCGTTTACTCACGGAGCGGCGCGTCACATTATTTTTGCCCATTGGATTACACGCTTTATTCCGTAATGCATTGCATAACGTGCATAACGGAAATAAATGCTGTAACTCCAATGGGCAAAAAAAACGTGAGCGCCTTGCCGTGAAGTAAACAAAAAAGCCACAGAAAGAAAACATGCATATAAATTGCAAGCTTCTGGCAAATATTCCCAAAAATTGAAAATTTTATCAGCTAACACATGATTTATACACATCAATAGACAAGACAGAAACAATTTATTCAAAAGTGAGTAGATTACTAGGTTTTTATTAGATACTAAATGTACATGTTATGGCACTGTAAAGGTAACTTAATCACCAATTGTGTCCCACACATGATCACGTAGACGTTTTTAGTGATTTCTCTGAAGTGGGGTTGACGTGCGTGGCTCAACAACCAATGTATTTTTAAATTAATCCAAAGTTCCTTGATATGCACAAATGTACAAGGGCATTTTGTAACAACAGTAATTCAAAGGATTAAAAATTAACATTCACTCTTAAATAAATTGTTTTGTAGACTGCCAATTCTATAAAGTTAATGTAGATGTTATACTGTAATGAGGCTCAGGAGATAATCCAAGATATAAATGGCTCAATATCACCCATTCATGGATCTTCAACAGTCCACCAATGTCTCACGTAAGAGCAAAATTGTTGTTTTGGCATGAAAAAATCAGGATTCTCATAATTCTTTAATATATATGTGTCTTTATAAATGTGGAAATCTCTTTGACCACATCTACTTTTTTTTTTTACCAGATTTTACGAAAGAGGCGCCATGAGCTTGATAGGTCGTTTGCGAGTGTATGAAATGAGTTGTAAGAGTGGCATCATTAGCTCATTCCAAGTCATGTTAGGTACCAAATGTGTAGTGCCATCCATCTGCAATTGTCAGTTGATAAGTCGTGTGTCCATTGGGATGCAATTATGTAGGCTATATTGCATCATCTGCCCAGCGTGATGCAATGATGTGGGTATATGAACATCTGCTTATGTGATTTTGGCAATGTGCCGTATATTGCATCGACTACTCATTGTGATGCAATGATGAAGACATATGGCATCATCCCCTCTTTGTGATGCATGATTTGTTAGATATATGGGTCCATGTCCTTCAACTAATTTCTATTCACAATGGGTAAACATGTCCTTAAAACATAAACAATCGGCAGACAAGGGGTTTACTGGTGCGGGAACACAAATCTCGCATTGACTTCACTGCACGGAGTCGGGAAATAGAGTTAGTCTGAGCTATGACAAGGATATACTAGATGATAACAAACAACTGACAGTGGTTTTTATTTGTGAAATGGAAAGAATATTTTCATTCGTTGTAGATGAAATGTCCATCTTTCAATCATGAGAATATTCTTCCATTGCCACTCATAAAACATTCATTATTGTATACCAACACACTCTCAGAGATTTGATGACACTTTACCTACAAATAAGTATTTAGTTCATTTGCAGATGCCCAGGGATGCATATGGCAGTTGTGAAGTCATGGATAGCGATGGAACGGCCAATGGGGAGTGTGGATATCAAATGAACAGCCATTGGGGAGTGGGATATCAAATGGAACAGCCATTGGGGAGTGTGGATTAAATGGAACAGCCATTGTGAGTAAAGATATCACTGAACATTGCAATTGACATCAATGAGAGGGCTGACTCAGAGATATTGAAATATAAATTTTGTTAATAATCTGAAAATAGTCAACTGGGAACTAAAGATGTCACCCAAAATGCTCAATTCCAAGCAAAAAGGAAAAACAAGAATGAGGGGCAGCTTGTAGACAAATGCTATGATTTGGAGTCCATTTTAAAAAAATATTACTAAACACTATAAACAGAACTCAAACAACATTTGCAAACTATGAACTACGTTATACACCCTACCTCATAGTTGCATCAATAGACACGTCAATGCAAAAGTCGCATCATCGAATTCACCAAAATGACCCATCTCAACTAGCCAACCTCCACCACAATTGCACAAACAAATGGTCTCAGGTCAGTGGTTTTCCACTTGAGTTTTTCACAACGGTCCTGCACGCAGAAGATATTGCATGAAACAAAAGGTCTAGTAAATGTTTCACACACAAAACACAAAAACATGCCAATAGTTTTTTGCCTGATGCAAATGACCTAAAAATATGGGTCTCTGTTAATTGCAGAATGCAGAATGCAGAAACTGCAGAGTAAAATGTTTGCGGTCGCCACTTCATTGAGTTAGATGCTTGTAACTCCATGCAGGGATCCCGCACACACACACACACGCTTCATGCATGATGCATACACACACAGACACATAGACATAAAGCCCACACACACACAGCTTGATATAATGTATGAAAAGAAGTGGGGATTTGCCACCCCATCTGAACTCATGTTTTGCAATAAAAAGCTATGAATATGCAATATTGCCAAAAAAAAAATTAAACAGTCTGATACAAATAATTGACTAACTTAGTACCTTGGACTAACATGCCATCCCTTTTAACCTTGGATAATAAATGGCATTTAAAAAATTAAACAAAAAAAAAACAGGTACAATTGACAATGCTTGAAAGCACTGATCCAATGCAGAATTTGAAGACTCCCTCTTTCTAGTTTCAGTTACAAATTGAGGTAAGTGGTTTAACTTATGAACATGATGAATGAGGCTGAATGGGACAAAGTGAGGAGATGTAATACCTCTTTTCTACCAGAACAAGAAGCAACCCATGAGGGCTGGTCTTGTTGTTTTTCACCATACAATTAAGGTTATGGAATAACTCCTGAACTGAAAAATGGTTAAGTTACTGATTTGATATTGGTAGTAAAAAAATAAAATAAAATTATGGAATAATGAAAAGGCAGCTTAATACCTGGCGGTATAAGGTAAAGGGGAACGGCCTGTGTACAGGGACGGAGTGCCCATCTCTTTTCGAAGCGATTGGGCCAGACTCCACCATAAATGTTGCTGTAGTGGGATCGACACACCTCATCTCCAGCGAGTCTGTTACCTTCCAAGCATTGAATAATGCCAGGTTTACCCATTTATACACCTGGGTAGAGGAGGAGTAATTGAGGTTTTTAAAGCGCCTACTCAAGGACGGACAACACATTGACCCCAGCGGGGGACTCGAACCCACAAACTTTGGCGTGCGGCCGAACGCTGATCCACGGGACACATGTGCCCTCATACATGGCGGTATGGAATGAACTTTTTACCCAAAATACAAGAAAGTGGGTAAAATATACACACGCATGCACATACTTACACACCCATGCAGTTGCACACATGCACACACATTCACACAAAACACACACACCAGTCTGCCATTGTTGACGTACTTCATATTGTAAAACTTCAGATGTGCTTGGGCTAGTTAATACCAGTAAAATTATACAAGTAACTTAAAACTGCAGCCAACTCGCATCTTGGTCTCGGCATTTGCATTCTGCAAATTACAGAGACCATAAAACTACCTCCCCGGTGTGCTATTTGAGCCTATGTACAAGCATTGCAAACATGTATGTCGTCATAGATTAACATATATGAGATTCAAATTTCTCGTGTGAAAATGAACATTCAATTTGCAGGTAAATACAATACAAAGAGATAAACATAGTAAAATGGATTCCATAACTGAACCATTAGCTGTCTGTGGCGACTTGGATGTACATTCATAGTTGGGAGTGACATTCAAAGTAATCCCTACGGGCTCATCACCTATGGTTGACTGCAAAATGACAAAAATCCCAACATGCAACTCTGATAGTATACATACTATGATTAAAATGCATTTCCATGATGAAGTGGTGAGGATTAAGGTTTAAATTGTTTAAAGTACTCTGTCAGGCAGTGAAGGGAACATGGTATATAAAAACTCATCCTGTCTTTAACTCCGTTGACTCCAAAAAACGTCCGGCAGCCAAGCCATGGTTGCTATGATGAATGAGTCAAGTCTGTGCAGTTGTCAAGTCAGAATTAAGCCCTAATAGATATTTCTTTCAGGGCAGGTTGTTTGATTTAATCAATGTTGATTGAAAATCGGCGATTTTAAATCCAATTAAATCACTTAATTTTTAATAACCAGGCATCAAAGATGCAGTGGCCTCAAGTATAGCTTTTTTAAAGTTTATTTCGCTTCATAAACATCCAAATTCAAACAGGGGAAAGGAAATGAAGGATAAAACTGGGGTCCATGGGATGAGGCTATCAGTAATATTAGCCAGCATAGTGACGTAGCACTGTGTGGAGAATGTTATGGTGCTCATCAGAGCCCATAGAGATTGTGGTGAAAAAAATACCATAGAAATGTTTTCAATTTTCCAAAGGTTTTATAGGTTCAGACCCAGTTTAGGGATGTTCTTGATGAAAAAGAACAAATTTATGGCAATGATGCAAAATATTTTCCATCGAACCCCTTAAATTTTCGGCGGGACATTTGATTAATTCAATTTACACAAATTCTCTATGGGGCGATTGATATGTCAGTCGCTCTGCAGTACCAATTTACATAATAGTCTTTCGACAGAGTGTGACAACGACTTACACATGGGTATATATTTTTCCGCACGCCCTGTACAAACATACATACTAGAATGGAGCACACGCACCACATGTACACGTGACGACATGCAAACGTAAATACAAATTGGTCTTGGCTTGGAGCAAAACATTTGTTCAAATTGTTAATACTTATTTTTGACATTTTGTTACAAACACACATACATGTAGATACACACCTACACCAATGGCGGGACCGCCAGAGAGGACTGGCACAGACAGGCAACAGACATAGACACCACATCCACAGGACACAAAAATAGGGTTTTTATTGAGCATATTTCCGGATCGAAACGGGGTAAAGGAAATATAAAAACTGAAATACCTTCTCTGGTATTTGCTACTTTTTTACCAGAGAAATTCTCTTGGCAAAACAGTCCTTGTTTGGAGTTTTTTCCCTAGAAAATATTTATTAGTGTGTGTCTTACTGTGTGCCCATAGAAAAAGACCCGCCCCGCATCAGTGCGCATGCAGTGGAAAACCCCAGAAATTGGTAGGTCACTGATAGCAATTGTAGGATTTTGCAGCTACAATTTAGATCAACACCACAGTGAAACACAGGTTGATACATGGAGCAGAAAAACAAACTAAAGTGCCAGTAATTGAACTTTCAACGCGAAGCTGCTCCAGTTTTAGAAATTGCCCCCTCACTCCACTATCGTACACTAGTTACCGGGGAAATATCTCACCGGTAAAAACGGCATGCTAAATAGAAAAACGCCTAAAAACGCACCACACACACACACAGAGGAAAGGGTAGTGGATAGGGGAATTCAGACAGGGATTTTAAATGAGTAAAGAAATATTTGATTTTTACATGGGTTTGAGGATATTATACTATCTGACTGAACAGAATAAATGAGCAGTCACTTTGTGTCAAATTCAATGGGTGCGTTGGGCAGGCATGCACTGGGCTATGATGGAAAAAAACAAACAAAGTTTACAATTTTGCGGAATATAAACCAATTTTTTGAAATTACTCATCGGCAGAATGGTACATTATAGTCATTGTAATAAGTATAGTAGATCATGTACTAGGCATATTGAAAAATGCCATAGCTGACCAGAGGTAACGAAGTCGATATACCAACAGACATGGAATGTGTCGTGCTAATGTTTTGTTGACCCTAGCTGTTGGTAAATAAAGCATATCTGATTGACACTAAGGTACATAACATTAGGCTGCAAATGATTAGGTAGCATTATACCAACATAGCAGCTAGACCAGTGATGCTGCATGTGAATTTTTGCCAACTAATTTTCACATTGGAACTCAGGGCAAAATATTACAAAATCCCCAAAAAATGTAATTTCAATTTAAGGTGAAACTCAAAATCAAAAAAAAAAAAAAAAATCATAGAAAGCACCCATGCACCCAGGCATTTCAATTCTTGCATAATGTGATTTTCACAACAATTGAACAAAAATACAAAAAAATAGTTTATATTTAGTGGGCTTCTTGACAGAAGTCTTCTACTCGGATTCGGCATAGCGATATTTTAAATAGTCCAAATAAATCACTGATATAAATCAACTTTATTTTTTTTTATTTTGAGGAAATTATATTTTGTATTTTTGAATTCTTTCTGTCCTAGGTTGTTTGATCTGCCAGTTTGTACATTTTAAAAAGCAAAACTGGGCATCAGGACCTAACTAATGATAACAAGTTTCCAATACTTACACAAAAATGGACCTGAAATGCCATCATGCTTAATCTGCTTATTAAAATTGGATTTTAAAATAAAGCTAATTGATATCATTATTGATTTTTTAAATCAGTCATGATTTTGTATTTTAATTGAGAAAAATGATTTTTGTTGCACTTTACAAATTTGACAATGCAAATTTAAACCCAAGCCTTCAAAGATTTAGTTTTGCTTTGACACTAAAATCAAAATGGCTGTTTTTGTTCCTATCCTATAACTACTGATGTATTCGATCTTTAAATACAGTAGTTGATATTTTTACAAATCAATTGAAAAAACTGATTTTTACCAAAAGTATGATTTAATTTAAATAAAACTTTTGTTTATTTTGTTTAAGATTAAAACATATGATTCAAACTCTGCTGTGTTGGTAGCTTACTCAAAATAACTTCTGCTAGTTCCCTAGCTCGTGTGGTCGGTATGAAGAAATGTTTTAAAGATTTAACTCTTTAAAAAATTAAAAGTATTGCAAAAATGTGAACCGGAAGGTTGTTTTATTGATAGAAAACATATTTATTTACATCTTCATATCATTTAAAAAGATTAGCGGGCTGGGAGAATTCCAATTCAATTTTTTTTTTAAATCGATTTTAAATCAAAAAATTGAATTAATTAAAAAAATCCCATTTTTTTATTTAAAAAAAAAATCAAAAAATCAACACAACCCTGGTGAAAGGATTAAGTTAAGAATTATTCTTTGGGTACAAAACTTATGACATTTGTTAATTTCATATAGGCTTAAATAGGGAAATTCAGCCTAAAGTGTTTGACAGAAATATAAGCATATAATATAAAATCACATGTTTTTTTGTTACTTTGAGACATTCTGTAGCCAAAAAAAGGTAAGAAATGTATGGAATTAGTGTCTAATCATTCTGAACCATACAACATATGACCAGAAAATATGGATCCAGGGAGAAATCTCTGTGTTGCACCTTAAGACAATAAGTGGGTCGTTTCCGGAATTGAACCATCGGACCCACTTCTTTCTGAAACACTTATGAATTCGGGAAACCTTAACAGAAATGAAATGTTTGTATTTGTGGAATTAAGGTTCTGAATTCCAAGTGGGTCAGGAATAAAGGTGCCAGATGGGTCACCAGAAACAACTAAATAAAGCTTGTGGTCAGTGAACATGATAGGGTACGGAAAAAATACGACAATGCAGTGACTTATTACGATTCATGCAGCTTATCTTTGGGAAAGAGGAAGCTACAATAAAAATCTGTACATTTTGGTTCTGCCCAACGGGTAGTCTGTTACTGTATTGCCACCAATATCTTAACAGTGTATAAGTCCCTCTGTATGCCTTGTACCATGTGTACTGTACAAACATTCCCAGTTGCAGCTGCTAAAGAGAGTGGGTGTGGTTTTGCTTAGATCTCAGTCACAGCAAGGGCAATGTTCACACAATGGTTCAAAATAACACTAATAATAGTGATAAAGCTTTAAACTGGTGGGAACCTGTGATCCAGCATTAAATTCAACTGGACTCATACAACCATTCATAGGTGGCCTTATACTGCTCTAGCGAAAAGCAAGATTAATATGATTATATGCATGCACTTCTATCCTCTTGGGCAAGTATTAAAAAAAAAACAATGCGCCAGCATATTAACCTTGTGGTTGTCAAATATTACTGAATGTGACAAAGTGTTGTGAAACAATTATTTTTATGGTTTTAAAAAATCTTAAAAGATTGTTAGTTTTAGTATTATAAGGGGGATTGAATTAGTCTAATTGAAGTGTCAATGGTGAAAACGGTTGTATATGGTCGGTTACCATTGAGAATATAGTGGAATTTGTATGAAGTTGTGACTTGCCCACCATTCTACATACCAAAGACAACTTTCTTTTGACAATTGATGAAAAAACAGATAGCTGAACATACTTCATGTGAATTGACACCAAAGTCGTATTACACAATGTTGGACTATTATCATGCTGTATGATCAGGCAAAGTGTTCACGTTTTTCTCCCCAGTAATTTGTCTTACTTTGTGGAGGTCTGGAATTTTTAGAACCACCAACCAATGGCACAACCCACATTTGAATCTGGGTCAATGGTGTACCATATGCTTGGTGCATAGCCTGTGTGGAATTGACTGTCCTGGATATAACATAATGCTTGATGGGTCAATGTTATTGCATATAATGCATGAGCTCCGCATTGGACTTGACCTGTCTTAACACATGCTTAATCTTATTGGGACAATGAAAATAATATGCCGTTATTACTATACAACATTGCAAAGCAAATCATGATTGATTTAACACACAAACATAATATAGTATTCGTCATTTGACACAAATAGTTTAAATGAAAGTCAAGTTACATGCCAAGTTTTTAACAGCGAGATATTAGGGACGAAACCAAAAGACAAAGAAAGTTGGGAGTTTACTCATCCATTAAGTTGTGTTTAAAGATTCACCACCATCTATGGCACTTACAATATATATGCTAGTAGCAACAAATTGCTGTTCCTCCTTGATGTTGAACATGGAAATACAGGATTTCTATAAATAATAAATACCATATTGATTTAAAAACTTATTGCCATTAAAAATTAAGCCATATTTTGTGGGTATGTGAAAGTACAAATCCCATTAAGAATAGCAACACCGTTAGGTCATAAGTTTACATAGGCCCTTCGCCCTGATTTGCTATTGATAGGTCTATCACTTGAGGTCCTTTGCGTAAGAATGAATGTATTTTTAGCAAAGACGACAAGAAAAAAAGCTCAGAGCTCGGGGGATATATGTATATTTTGCAGAGTTCATATCATAGTCATTAAAATATATGTATGACAAAAGTACTTTTTCTATTGTAATGTGCAATAATTTAACGACGCCTTTGTATTACATATGAAACTGGTATTTCCACTTATTACTTTTAAGTGTGATTAATGCACTGGTATGCATAAGGATGCGAACAAAGGCAGGCTTTTGTGGTCTATTAGACTTTAATCATGTTATATCATTTAAGAAGAAAAAAGAGTAACCTTTTAAGTTAGGTGGAAAGACGCGCTGAATAGCAATGACGCGTGGGCCTAATTAAAAGAGAATTTTATTTAAATTAACAAGTTAAAGCAAATTTAGAGGATGTGAATACAAAAAATAAGTTCATTCCCCGCATCATCACCATGAACTTATAACTAATTACTAAAGTATTGACGTTTTCATGACCTAGCCTATTTACTGTCAGAAGCTAATTCTTAGGCAGATTGTCCTTTTTAAGGACTCTTCTTGTTTCCTGTGATTTTTGGTTGTCTACTATCTCTCTCGGCCTTGACCGTGGGTTCTGACTCTTCAATCTCATCATAATGCTTGGTCTATAAGAAGAAGCAAAACCACAATATTTACATACATAATATTAACTTGAATTTCGCGTTTCGCGGTTTTGTGTTATATTCCAATAATATAAGCTGAGGCCACTTTATTATCTTCACAGTACTGTTCTGGATCCGAATTTCCAAATGAGCTCATTAATATGGCATATTTATCATTAACATTTGCATTTGTATACTGTGTTCATCACTACCCACATGCCAAATTTCATACAAAAATTCCGCTTTGAGTTCTGGACCAAGGTTCACCTTTATTTTTTTAAGCCAAAGAATTAATATGCAAATGTATTGTTACCCCCTAAGCCCTTTGTGTAAGAGTTATTAAATGGACCAGGATTTGGGCACTCAGCAACTTGTCAAAGTATTAGAAATGGATGCTAATTACATGAATCTGCTGTGGCAAAATCCCCTCTCCTAGTTAAACGCTGAGTGATAAAAACAGGAGATTTTAAATGAAATTACCCAATACAGTTGGGGAATTCCCAAAAGAGTGTGATTTGAAACAGGTATTAAAGACCTCATCAGTGGATTTGCTAAACCAACAAATCGAAAATCATCAAATCAGATTTTTTTCATGTATGTAACAAGTACAGGGTATCCTAACATACCCTGCCAATGATAAGCCCAGAAGCAACCTAATAGGACAGAATCAGAGATTTAGCATTACTGTCCGAACGGAACACTTCTATAACAAACTAATGAAGGGAGAATCGTATCTTGGAACAATGCCGTTTTTCCTTCCCTTTCTGCCAATTCACGCTGGAAAAGGTAACTTATGAAAATGCTACAGACTTAGCCCTTCACTTTGAAGCTTATTCCTGCAAAGTTCAATATTTTTTCAAATCACTGATGTGTCTGAACTTTTTAAAAGCATTACCAAGATACCGAGTAATATAATCATTGTTAATGAATGCTGGAGAATACAATAAGAGTTTTTAACACTGTCTTTTAGTTTAAATAGTTGCTTGATGATCTGCCGAATAAGAGTTTTATGGGCAACTGAGTACATTTGATTTTAGCAAGGTGAGCATACGTTTAGTATTTAGCTTACAGCATATTACTCTGCCCAAAATAACTCATTGGTGGGATTACACGCATAGTGACGTATGGTCAATTTTGTGATATTTGGGCCAATTGGTTCCAAGTAGAATTTTCTTCAATTTTACTACGAATCCAAGACCAAAATTAGTAATTTAAGAGACACTGGCACATAGGAAAGCATGGCCCCCTCAAGATTTTTCAAAAATTGAATTTTTTGCATGGTTGTAAGCTTTTATGTATTAGCCCGCACCTGAAACGATTAAGACCAATTCAGCGTCTTTATGGTTAAGCGGAAGGATATATAATAAAACCACCTCCGGAGTGTTTTTTATTTCAGATACCACCGATAACACACACCATAGGCGATCCCCTCGTAATCTCGCCCTGTTTGACCTCTCTGTGACCTCTCTGTGGTCCGTAATCAGTAATACAAAAGTTTGTGATATTCAGTAATAAACATATGTTTGCTGATTAAAGTATATGTCAGGTATTAATCATTAGGCTAAAAATCACTGAGATATCTCATTTTAGGCTCCTATATTGTTTACGTATATTGTCTGCAATAAAATATAGGGGTCTGGTATTCTCCATGGCCCTATACTCTCCCTGAGATCAAATTGAAAAATTTCACTTGTTTAAAATGGCATGTGTCGCGCTTTAATTCATGGATTTGCGTATGGGTTATAAAAAGTGACAATTTACCTTTCTGTTTTACTAGTGACATATGGTGTGTACGCCCTTTAATAGGATACAGAAAATCAAGTGTTATTGTCATCTGGTGTATAGTGTGCTCACCACTTTGTCATACCAAATGTCCGGCATCACATGATCTCAAAACCTCAGCAGAGTAGAGGGAGGGATAGGGAGGGAGAGGGAAGGAGAGTGAGGGAGGAGGAGGGAGGGGGAGGGAAGGAAAGGAAGGAGGGAAGGATGGAGGAGGAATGAGTGATGGAGGAGATTTGCCAAAACTAATGCACCCAATCGGACCATTTGTGCTGCATCTATCCAAAAATGTCCAGCTTCTGTGGCAGCACGATACAAAGCCCTGTATTGCCAAGTTCACACCTGGCGGTTGCAACGTCCTCACTCACCGAAATACCCCAGCAGCCACGCCTGCTAAAGTATCATACATAAAAAGAATGCACACACTATGGCTGAGGTACACATTTATCCTGTTCTTTTTTTTAATAATGAATACTGTAACTGTAATGATACCGGTACTTTGTCAGGGTATAGGAAGCACTAATTGAGTGCACCTCTAAGACATCTTGAGAAATGACAGAAATTAATTTGGGGTTGACTTGTTAAATAAAAGCTGCACTAACCTTAAATGGATCCAGTCAAGATGTGCGGTGGTCCAGTCCCAGTTCACCCTCTTTTCTAGTTATAATTTTGTCAGCGCCCACGATTCGCCTATTTGGTAAAAAATTACTTCCCAAAGACCCAAGTTTTTCAAAAATTTCTGTTCTTATATGCCCCAAGTGTGGGCACTTTGCGCTGCACACATCTACCCAAGCCCAATCTGAGTCCCCCCCCGCGAGGATTTGCTTCTGTTTAAAATTTCAAGAAACAAATGTTGTTGTGTTTTTTTTGGCCTGCGCTTTGTACCATAATGCAGTCCATGGTTTATTAACTAGAAATCACAGAACCTACCCTTTGCAGGACTCTATTGAAATGATTAGTTTCTTCCATTTTCCTTTGTTCATAGTCAATATTAGTAGGATGTGTATCTAAACTATTAACTTGTTGAAACCAGGTCCACCATATCTTGACTGCCCCATTACTGCCCAATGCCCATCTGTGATAACGTTCACTAGTAGTATAGTAAAGCATAAACCAATCGATCTATTTTACCTCATGGATGCCATGAAGTTTCTTGGCTTTCCGCCTACTCTCTTCATGAGCGCTTCATGCTGTTCATGAAAAGAAAAGAAAATCAAAAATGTTTAAGTTTTGCTTTCATTTATTTTGTGTTTTACCGTATTTACAAAATCAAGCAAAAACCATTTCACCCACTAATTTAGAACTTACGACTTTGTTGGCACTCACACTGACAACAAATATATTTCCAATAATGTATGTTAAAAATGGCTGGTTTCTGTAACGCGTTTTATACCACCTGAATACCCACCTGCATTTCTTCCGTATTGCCATCAATTGAGCAATGCATCCTAATTGAAACACAAAGATAAAACCGATATTTAATGTAGTTCAAATATAACTTGAACAAATCCTACACCAAACTCTAATACAGTATCTATCTAATACACACATCATACCATCAACATAGATACATATACATGCATATAACATATACATATACATACATAACTGCAATAATACATATACATGCATATATACATTACCATGCATATATACATATACTGCATATATACATCTAAATGCATATATACAATACCGGCATATATACATATACATGTATATAATATATGCATTCATATATACATACATACACAAAGTCCACAGTAAAGCCAGTGTGCTCAATATTAAGGGTAAGAGCAATAGCATATTTCAAACCAGCTTGTTAAATCATATTTAATGGGATTTCACTACAGACCTATTTTCATACAGTCCTATAGACCGCATGGTTAGTCAATCTTCAGTCAACATAGATCATGTCATAGATCACTTGTAGTTGGAGGTCACATTGGATTCATTGATTACAGAATCATATCTTATACATTGGTCACATAAATGTTTAACTAGACAACTAAACACTTCAACTTGATTATGAATAACAGATGAATTATTAGTGTTTTGGTGGGCATTATAATTGTTTGTGTTTCTACAAAAATGCTCACACGTTTCTCATCTGGCACCCAACGGATTCAGAATCAGCATAAAAAAACCTGGTCTAAAATGGCTTTAGAAACCGTTTGAAAAAAACTATCTAAAAAAACAAGGTTGATATCCAGTTATTATCACTGGAAGCTTGACTAATTTGATTTGAAGTTCTGGACCACCCTGAAATGGCCCACACCTGAAGAATTAATTGTTATTGATCAACTATTTGAAAATATTGGTTTAGTACCAGTGGTGTTAAATCACTCCATTATCTCATGAAAAGTATCATCCTTTGTAAGTTGCAAGGAACATACAATTTTGTATTCTCTGTGATCTCATTGAGACACAGCCAGGACTGAAGCAATGCTTTAGAAGTAGTTATTAATGAGACCCCAGCTGTCATGTGATTTGTTAAATAAGACCCAAACAGCAAAAAACCATCAAAAAATAAGATTTTCCATGTTTGTAACAAGGAATAAACAGACCCTACAAGTTAATTAAGACTGAAATCAAAACCTTAATAATGACAAAAATTGGGAATTGTAGTCATTGATGTCCATACAGGGGACACTTAATGGCCAATTTCAACATAATTGACTTACTGCAACACATATGGAAAATGAAGATCATATCTTTAAAGCACACCACTGGCCAAACAAACTATGTTTAATGCATTCAGTGTTTTTGCATCAGCGATTTTCTATATTTTCCCAAACCACAAATGCGATGCGATCAGGCAGAAATGAGTCGAAGTCGACCCAACTCAAAATTTCTGCGTTTTTGAGTATTTTCTTTTAAAAGGGGGGACCATTATTTAAGCCTTCATTTAGTGAAAACCACATGTCAATAGGGACACATGGTTCCTGAGGTATGGTTATTTTGACCGGATGACACCTTGAATGTAATGAAATGGAGACTGTACTTAATTTGGACCATATCTCAAAAAAACTTGTTTAGCGACTTTCGACTCATTTTGCTTGGATCGCATCACAAAGTGTTACGGCATTGCTCCCTTGCTCAATCTTGGTGCGTTTATATAGTTTGTGTGAACTGAAATTTCACCTTGTATTGTGGGAAAGAAAATCTACATAAACAGGGGGGTTATTGCTCAGGTTTTTGTATATTTAAAGAGTGTTTGGTGCTGTTAGTGGAAAGGAGCGGGAAGTTCAATTCTGGCGCAAATGTCAATCGGGTACTTTGCTCACCTCAAGGCTTTAGTCTTGTGTGGTCGTATTTAGAGAAAAAGAAAATCATGAGTTTGTGCACAGTGGTGTGTTTTAACACACTCTGTTTTTCTCCTTTTCATATTTTTTCCTTTGGGGGGGGACAAAGCAGAGGGGTTTGTATGAGTCCAGTCCCCACAATGCACCAGTTTCGGGAAATTTCACCTCATAGGGCCATGTGATCCCACAAAAAAAAACCTATTCTTAAACACATTAAAAAAACCCCATCTTTTACACTCATTTTAACCACAAAGTGTTTAGTACTGTACTAATGAATTTGTAGCCTTGATCATGAAACGTTATTTGTGGTTCTAAATTTTGAAACATTTCTAAGTACGGACATGTGGTGAGTACAGTACAGTAGGGCACATTTGCAATTGCAATATGGGATTGGTTCAAAAACACCCTCTGGGGAAAAGAATATATGAGAATTCTAGAGATTAATCCATCACTTTTAAGCTACCAACACTCCTTCTTTATAAGGGGACAATTGTCCATTTTTAAATTAAACATGTTTTGGCACATTTTTTAAGCTCCAACTCCTTCTTTATGAAGACAATTGGTCACATTTTTAAATGAAACATTGTTTTGCCATTTGACTCCTTGACAGCCCCATTTCTATCACTGAATAAGTCACTGTCGATCATTGTCAGCAACTTTGACTTGTGATATGGCATAGCTGGGAGAAGTTCTATTACACAGACAACATTACTTTTTAGTGGCCTTTATAAGGAAGCACAAATTACCTCAATTTTGAGAAATAAAATCCCTGTCTAACCTGTTCTCTTACATCAGCAGGTGCTAATGTTGTGTTCAAATGTGTTCCAACTTCTTTATTTTATTCCTTTTCCATACGGAAACATCCTCTTTGCCGATTACTGGTAACACTCCCTTAATAAAGTGTCCTGAACTCCAAAGTATTCATTGTTTAGCCGCATTGTCAGTTTTGTTAACTTTGCCCTCATTAATGGATGCTTTGGGGGTAAGCCCTTCCGAGAAAACAGTTTCACACTATCTCATATATAACGATAATCTATTTGCATTTGTTTGCTTATGCTTCCATGCCCCCCCCACAATTATTTAAATTTAAGTGCCGCAACTAACTAACCTACAATTACTGACAAGTGAAATGCCGTAACAAGAATTATGCAGTGCTTATGCCCCCACCACTGTGGTTTAATCACTTTTATTAAAATATATGCAAATGAATTCATTAATATTCATACCTGGTCCAAAGTATACAGCACATGACCCTCATTATGTTCTAATCATCTGCCCACCGTGAATTCATTCACTATTTGGTTAGTCTGTGAGTTGTTCGAGTGGGGGAAAAATTAATTAATTTTCTTCCACCCAACCCCCCGTAATATCCCATTCAGGAGGATAATCCATCTGCATGATCACATAGTAGGGCGGGAGCGCTTGAAGGTTTTTCCACACGAAAGTGTCCGTAACTGCTGACTACATGGGCTGAAAGGGTCTTCCCACCCACATCGTAAAGCATTTCTGCCAGCTCTAGGCTGTTTGGCCTTTACCGAAATGGTTCAAGATGGCATCTAAATATTTGGCTAAAACAGACTTGTTCCATGGTAGCAGATCGTGTCCTACCCCTTCCCTTAAACATGACAGAAAACTGGTATTTAGCACAATCGCAGACTACTGTCTTTTCAAATCTGAAATCATATCACACTATCTGCTCGATTTGGGCATTGGGGATTTCCATGCCTAAGAAAATGATGTTCTGTGGAGAATTCTGTTTTCTGGGATAAGTCTGTTTTACTGATTATTGTTCAGTGACCATATCTTGAAACCACTCAACCAAATGAACCATTTTTTCGGAAGATGCTCAATTACCCATTTCTTTATGATAAAATAAAACCCACAGACGTTCAAATTAAACAAATGGAAAATATCACTTGCAACTTTGGGTAAAGTTTTTGTTGGAGTCACCCTGTAGTGCTGATTCACTATTAGAAATATGTGTTCACTTGGATGTCCATCTTTGGATTCTCAGGAAGCCACGGCGCAACCATGCATCAATGTTTTGTTTTATGATGTGGTTTTTAACACCCTCTTCAGCCCATGCTGTCCAGCATCTACGGCAGACACCCCCCCCCCCGCTATAGGACTCTCCACAACTTCTAAATTACTGAGTTACATGAAATGGTACTTGCCATTTTTATTGACCATCAATATCCATGTAGGAATCTGTACTGAAGGACAAATTGGCAATTTCAAAATATTCTGCTGTTATCATAGGAAATACTTGCATCTACGGAGAGCATGCGCTAGCGGTTTAGGGTGCTTGCCTGTGCGTGGCGCAAATTTACCAAAAATTCCCGGTACTTTGAATCCGGTGGGGTCACTTGCTGGGATTTATTCGGGTACTCACCTGGATTTAATCTGTATACGTCCCAGCTATTGCAGAATACTGCCTCCCCTACTGATTCACTTGGAAGTGAGCAATGAATAATGAAAGCATCCCGTCCTTCGGAGGGGACGTTAAGCTTTCTGTCCCCTACACAGAGGAGCCACAACTGTACATGTACATCGTAGCCAGGCAGAGTAAGAAGCAGGGGAAGGAATTTTGTGTTGTGTGCTAGAATCCATCCTTGATTCTCCAAACAAATTTTTGCGGGAATCATCTACTTCGCTACTGTGTTAAGTTTACGAGAATCAACATTGATTCACGCAAATCATTTTCCGAATCCTTTGCGAGAATCTGTTCCGCCGAAATTCTAGCCCTGAAAGTAGGGTGAAAACTCTTGACTGTTCCCAATCCCCCCCAGCCTCAAAGCGACCATGTTAGGAGCTTCCGTATCATGAATACACGCGGCCCCATGACGTTGTGGATACACTAAGAAGAAGGATCTATTTGGTATGGAGGTAGCTGCCATACAGTAATTTGTTTTAACATCGCACACATTTAACTGTCCCTCCCTTCTTATCCTTTCCCTCTCCTCACTCCTTTCCACTCTTTTTCTCTTTTCCCTTTCTGGAATTTCCATGTCCCAGTTTTCCAGTAGCTTGAGCTGATTCCCCTTTTCAGACTCTTTGGGGAATTTATACACAATATCATATTAACCTAACGTGAGTGTGTTTGAATCTACATGTTTTTAATTTTCTTTGAAGGTAGATCATCGATCAAATGGTTCCTAACGAGAAAAAACTATAAAATAAAATCCCCAAAGCGTCAACCTTAATGACACTATAAGTGCATGAGGGGGTCCATGTGAACCCAGGATGTCAATACTCGTTGAGTTTTTTTTTTGCTTTTTTTTTTTTTTTTTTTTTTGTTTTTTTTTAGAAACAACTAAAATACCCTTATATTATTTCTACCAAAGACTACACCTACTTAACAAATAGGTGGTCATCTAAAGTTATATCACATTTAGAAAATTCTCTCCTTAGATTTTGATGTAAGTGTTTCGTATTTGAAGTTTATAAGTTTTTTTATTTTTCCTCAAAAATGACAAATCACAAAGATTTTCTCCAAAATTAAACATTTTATTACAAAAAAAAATTCAACGAGAAGAATCAGATTTTTGGTTAAAAACTACTTCCTAAAGGTTTTTTGGTGGGGATATCACCGGACCTCCCTCTTGGCTTACAAATATTATTACTCCAACCATTTTAAAAACTAAGAACAACATAAGAAATAAACTATCCACTTGTAAATTTGGAAAAGAGGTGTACTAAAGGTTTTTTCTTTATATGACCAATTTTCAAATGAATTGGGTTGTATAAATCGGATTTGATAGTGATTTGTTCTGGGGGAGCAATAATTGAACTTTTCTCCCAAACATATTTGGGAGTTCCTTAAGGTATAATCTGCTTTAATTTTTTCATTTAATTTTTTGAAAATTCCCAAATTTTTTTAATTAAATACTTCTTTTCCCGGTCTGATGGTAAGGTCTTTTTTGAGCTAAGGGATGTGTTTATAACTGAAATACCTACAATCCATGTTTGCCTTAAGGGCTGAGGTATTTTTTTTCATTCATTTTTGAAAACATCTTGTGCATGATGCGTGTAACTTTTAAGTTTCATACAAAACATGGAATTCTTTTGTTTGAATCAATCAAATTTCCCTTGCAAACACACCGGCTCATGCATTAATCTATTCAAAATTTAGAATAGAAATTTGTGCAAGATCATTTATGTGAAATGCTTCCAGCTGTCATCAGCCAGATGCATTATACCTGGGCCATTGATTATTTTTAGTATTTAATGTGTGCCTAACATAATTTGCCCCTATTATAGGGACATGTGGATACATTTTATAAATGAGCTCTGTATACTACAGACGTGTTTTTTTCGAAAGGAAACATTTCTGCCGGTTCGGAAACTTCCGGAAGAAACCTATTTCTCCCGGAAGTAATGGGAAGAAGAAACTGGAAAAAAAGGTTTCTTCAGTTTCTTCCGGAAAGAAAAGAAACGAAGAAAATTATAAAGAAATGTAAATGAAAAATCAACTAATAAATTAGACTATTCACCTGCTTTGTACTTTGAAAACATGTCAAATCTTTTTTTTTGTCAAAATGAATAATAACAAGTTTAGCATGTTAGTATTCCTTGCAAGTTTATGGTAAACACAATGTGTTTTGTCTTGAAGAAAATTCTACAGATGGTAATTGTAACCTGTTTTTCCATTTTTCTTTCATGTGCACATTGAACTATAATTATCAGTGTGTTATTTAAGATGCAAATAATGAAAAAATTTTAAAAATCTGTATGGCCAATTTGTTATTAAACAACAAATTCATTTGTTTACATGTTGTGTACAACAGATCTCACTTTGGGAAAAACCGGGTTACGACAGGGAACTATAAAATTTGCTTTTTAAACAGGAAAATTGAAGATGTTCCGAGTGTTCTGGCAACATCACTTGGCATCTCTGGTGTGGAAAAGGTATAACAAGTTTCTTCCAGTTATGTGTTTGTTTTATGTTATTATAATTTAGGCATTGTGGATCATGCAAGTTAATTATAATGATACAAATTGCAGGGGGACAGGGGGGGGTTCTGGAGGTTGTTTTACAATTATTCCACTATATTTCATTCACTATATAATATAAACAACCAAAAAATATAAGTCATTGGCTTAAAATTAGAAAAATTTTTTTTTTTTTTTTAATTTTTTAGTTTCTTCCGCTTTAGCGGAAGAAAACTGGAAGAAGAACCGTTCTTCCAAGGGGAAAAAAACGCGGGAAACAAACACGGTTTTTTCGAATTGTGAAGAAACTGGCGAACCATTGAATTCCTGCGGCTAAATTTCATGAGGTGGGTAATGAGAAAAAACATGAATAGCAGCATCACACAATTTGATATAGAATAAGTTTTCTTGAAATGTTTCCCTGTAACTTCCATGAAGGGTTATCCATTCTGTAGGGGAAAAATATTTGTGATTGTATCAAGCAAAAATGTGTTCCCCGAATGGCCACAATTTGTGTCACAATTATGTTGGCAGTGACTTCTCTTGTCAATGCTGTTAAGGTAATGCAATACCAAAATGTGCACCATGCTGGGACCATTTTACAAAAAGAAATGGTATCCTCAAAAAAAAAAATCTCCTCGGCACTTTACATAAGATAACTCCTAGGTCCTACTGCAATTTTGATAGAATATATTTGGAAGAGTGGACATTTTCAACGAAATGCAAACAGGCCCCATTCAAGACACATGGCCGTATATGCGATAGGATAATATTAATATTACAGGTGTTTGTTCCGATTCTGTTTTCTATCTGATCTGAGAGTTGGCACTTGCGGTACTTGCAGGTTTTGATAGTAGAGCGTTAATGCACATTCAAGCCCTATTCACTAGTTTTTTTGTGCTAATACTTGAGGTTAACCATCCCCTCATCTTACAAGGGTGGGGGTGGTTACCACCCCCCTTAGTGAACTTTCTTCTGGTGCGTTAAAATGCCAAAAGTTCCATAAAAAGCGTCCAGGTAAATCAGTTTCTCATCCTTTCCATTTTAGCGACAAATGTGAAGGTAGCACCTTCACGGGGTTGGGTAAAGCCATTCAAAGTCAAAGGGTAGAGGGGGGTTGCTACGCAAGGGACAATTTCATGGTACAGTATGGCTCTTTAAACTCTTATGTATTGTAAAAAAAACTAGTCAATTTGCCTATCATAGAGCTGAAACCGCATAGAAAAAAATCCCAGATTCCTACCTTTTTTAGCGCAAAATGGATTTTTTCCGAATTCTGTGGAAAATGACCATTTTGCCAACGTCACTGGTGGGAACTTTAATAGGTTTGAACATGTTGAAATCCTTATCATGTTTCATGATTTGGGGGTTAATTTTCAAATTTTCATGAGTTTTGTCTTATTGGATTACACAAATATTGCATGCTTATCCCTTGTCTACTAAGGGGTGGGGTGTTACCGACCCCCCCCTTCAGGTTTTTTCCCCAGCTTGCTAAACCCCCTTTTTGGTGCCAAATTATTGTAATTTAATTGTCATTGACATGTTCCGTCATTTTTGAATCCAAAAAGCAAACATCCACCAGGTTATAGTAAGATACAGTGTGATCCCAAAGTGAATGGATAGGGGGGTGGCAACCACCCCCCCCCCCCTTCTGGTAGAGAAGTAACCAACTGCCTATCATTACACAGAGATATCACAGACACATTATTTGTTACCAATAAGATGCTCATGGTCCTCCTCTTTCCCTTGATACCAAAATGAGTACCACCAGCCTAGGCTTACATCCCAATGGACGTCCTAAAGTCACAGGTCCGCAAAACTGCAAATTCCATGAACACCCAGAGTATAATAGGGGAAAATTCAATTTTTCTTCAAAAGGTTAGAATATCAGATTGTCCTGCGGTTTTGACGCGACTTGATGGAAATGACGATGTATATAATGAGATAGTTTATTGCTACAATAAGGTGTTTTTGAGTCACAAAATGGCGTACCAATGGAAAAAGAAACTCTACTAGGCTATCCGTTTGGTACCAAATTACATGAACCGGATGTTCAGTAAGAAATCAAGGGGGGTGGTAACCACCCCCCCCCCCCTTCGGGAGTTTTGGTTCAAATTGGCTCTGTAGACAGGGTTTATTGCATGATATGCCAGCTCCTTTGGTCAAAACTTCTTTGCCACTTGGTTGATGTGTAACCATCTTAGGATGTCCATCTTACGTTTTATCGGTATCGGCCGATACCCAGTATTTTGGTAAATCAATCGGCCCCGTACCGATCCGATACCGATCTATTTTTTGACTGACCACATGTAAGGACTTTTCCATAGACAAGGTTTAAGATCTGACCCCGGTTTGACTGCCAAAGTGTGAATAAAATATTTAGCGGTGAAAAAATGACTTAAAGACTAGAAAATGTTTATTTCTCGGTAAAACAATCTGATTTTCTAATTTTGCAACCACGAATATCATACTTTCAGTGAAAACATTCTTTTGTAAAAAATAAGTTTTTTTTGCCCAAATTTGACCGAAAATGGACACTTTTTGGTGACAAATTGTTTACCAACCATTAGAAATTGCCTGTGGACTTGTCTCTTAATATACAACACAAATTGTTTTTTACATCTTTTTTTTATTTACATTATGGTCAAACGTTTAAAGTAAACAGTTTAGAAAAAAATAATTTTCTTCGTTTGATTTTACTAGTAACTCAAACTTAGCATTCGCGTGACACAAATTGCCCAAAAAATGGTAATTTTCGAGAAAAAATGAAAAAGATAAACCATAAAATTGGATAGGAAGGCTCTAGAAAGGGTCCAAATATACCCCTTATTTATTTGGAATTATGTCAGCTACAAGCTAATAGCACTTTCAAATAGATTTTACAACTTAAAAGTGTATAAAAATCCAAACATGTTATCCCTACCCCTTAATTTTTGAAAAGTGTGAAAAAAAATATGCCATGTGTGAAAAAAATTTTACATTTGAAAATGACAAGAGCTATAGGCCTACAAAACTAATGGCTTATCCCCTATACCCTTGCCTATAAGGATTATTGTTATTTATTTTTGTCAAACTGCAGTATATTAACATTACCCCTAACCAGCCACAGGTGTTTTCCCCCAAGATGGGTCTTGAGGACAATGAGGATCATCCATTCGTGCATTTGAACGCACGATGGACAATGGGGTAAGAATTTTGTCCCTCATTGTGTTTCGGAACTTTTCCAGGCAGAGGATACACTTGTGTAAAGCTTTGAAGTCCGAGGGTCCATGAGTATCAATGCCATTTTTGCCGCCCAAAGCGTCCGAGGTCATGAGGATCATCGCAAGTAACTACTTCTGCCCGCAAATGGCTAGGGTCAATGAGGATCAATCCATTTTTGGTCCTAGGTCATGCGAAAATCTCCAGAGGCAAAGAACGTCTGAGGGCAATGAGAACAATGCGATTTTTGCCTGCAAATGGGCCGAGGGTCAATGAGGATCAATGCGATTTTTGCCCCAAAGCGTCCGAGGGCCATGGGGATCATGTGACCCAAGTTCGTTCTTTTCTGCAGGGCAAATGGTCGAGGGTCATGAGGGAGCAATGCTACGTCCCGAGGGTCACTGGGGATCAATTCCGTGAAAACAATAAGTTTTTTAAATCCCAAGGGGGCACGAGGACAATTACACCCCTTATTTGTCCCTCATGTCCTCGGGCGGCTAGGTTAAAATGTAAATTTTTTTAACACATGGATTTTTCATCATTTTAAAACCGCAAAGCACCGCCCGTAATACTAACAAATAATGCCACCTACAGCTGATCGCTTTCTCTATGAGAGAATTTGGGTAGTATCATGTCCTTGATGTTCGACAGTGATACAAGATTCATCTGTGCAGGAAAGTTCACTATAGGCATTTGGCTAGCAGTGCTGAGCATGCTAGGCTGCGTATCTCCATGAAGTCTTAGCTCTTTCTAACTAGCCATTTCCAAGTGTTTCGCTATAAATTGCTATTTGGAAAGAAATCATCTTTTGGACATCTTGGACACTGAAATAAGTACTTGATACTTCTCATCCTTCTGTTTTTGTTTCACATCTGATAATTTACTTCAGAAAATTACATTCCTTCATACTAAAGCCCTATCAAAAAAAGTATAATCCAATAAAACTGTCTATCGGCAGGATATAAATCCTTTGTCTCTAGAAAACAGTACAACTTCTGACTTCATTTCAATTTTCTGGAAAATTTCACATAGAAAAAAGTAATTTATGATGTATAGTAAACTTCACTTTTCTCCCTTTTTTGGCATTCAAACGGGTTTCGGATCTATAATCTTGTCAATAAGGAAGTCATCTTGTTATACTTACTATTCGACAGATATTTCATTAAAAAGCATCCATCCCCATGATAAAAAAAAAGGTTCTCCCTGTATTACAAACCATAATTAATACATGTACAGTGCACTGAGAAATGGAATTTTAGAACACAAAAAAGTTGGATTTTCCATGCTTTCTCTTCATAATTGAAAAAATGCATGAGTGTGTAAATGATTGGGTGGGAAAGATTCTGTAGTAGATAGGGGGTGGCTAACACTTACATGATTTTAAGATCATTTTGTCTAACTCTTATTTGTGCAAGCTATATCCCCTGAGCATTTTGACAACCAATTTTGTCAACATCGGCCAAAAATGAGAAGGGCCACCCAAAAAGCCAAATTTTAGGGGGGGCCTGATGAGGGTCTGAAACTGATAAATGTGTCAGTTAACTAGAATTCCATACCACATTTTAGCACTGTTGGGTTAATTTTTTATGTTTTGCAGTCAAGGAATCCATTTTATGAATTTCACATATTGTTTTTTTCGTTTTATAAATTCGCCATTTTCCGTAAAATTAAGCCACGAGGGCGCTTTGCAGGCCACGCCCTAACCTACCCTTTTTGAGATATTGTCTGTGTAGAATTGAAATTAAGCCGTATTAACGTATCTTCGCGAAATTTTTCAAGGCACGTAGCTCTTTTTTATTCGTTTGGTCCCAGTGCAAATGTTTATAATTTGGCAATGTCCTATGATAAACACAGGGTTGCAAAAGTCGTTGACCTACACACCAAAACCGATGGCACCAAAATTGAGTAATGATGTATTCCAATGAACTGTGCTTGCCACAGCGAAACCGTTTTTTAAGAGCTCAAAATTTCTGGACTAGGCATTATCAATATTACCTTTAGGAAGTGTCAATGTTTGCAATAAGAAAGACGCATTGTACTTTAATGGCAATAAGCGCCCTCATAGCGGAATGAACCAAAATAAAAATGGCCATTTTTCCAAACACGGAGATCTGACACTGCTGGAACATTTAAAATGGCTTCTTTGACCTCAAATACATATGTTTAGATACCAAAATGGCTTAACCTTAAATGTCATATATGAATACAGTAATTGACAAATTATCTTTTCAGACCCTCTTGCAGACCCCCCCCCGTAAAATCACGTTTTTGTTTTGGGCGGCATATCCTCTCATTGTGCGTACCGATTTGACACATTTGGTGTCAAAATGCTCAGGGGAATAAGAGTGCATCAAATAAGGAGTTAGGGACAAATGATTCAGAATATCACCATTTTCTCCCCCTGTATAGCCAAACTCTAGTAGTAGGGAGATTTCCGATCCCGATACCGATCCGATCTGACTGATATCGGTACCAATACCGATATACCGACGGTCAGATTATCCCTAACCTTCTGGTCAGCCCTACCTAGGCCGGGTAGGGTAGGCAAAAATAATCATTATTTGAAAGCAATAAAATCTCTTTAAAATGCAATAAAAGAATTTATGACAATTTTCTATAAAAATAATGGTTAAACCATGTCTGTAGGTTCAATTGTAATTAAAATGTTATGGCCCAACTATGTTGCCTTCTATGGCACTTTCAAAAGTTGCTAAATTGTGTGTCAAAAAAGTTTGTTCACCTTCAAATCATGGCTTGCCACTAAACATTCTCAATGGCCAGTAGAAAACTGTGACTGAAATAAAACATCTAGCTAAAGGCTGGTCAATCAGAGATTCGAAGGTATACCATTATTAATATTATTTGTGCATTAATTAAAAACTAGTCAACTAGAACTAAAGGATAGTCACCTAAAATGCGAAATTCCAAAAGTTTGAGAGAAATCAGGTTTTTCATTTCTATGTATGTAAACAATATGTAAGAGTACCATAGAGATCAGGGCTTTGCAGGTATTTCCCGCCCCGGTAAATGCCGGGAAGGAAATACTCAAAAAAGTGGCCTTGCAAAACTTAATTTTCTTTAAAATATCATGAAATTAACTAACAAACACGATGAAGCACTTTAGACAAAATAAAGACCCAGAGGGAGGGGGTTTGGTGGTGTTTCCATTTTATCACACTTAGCTATTGGACTCAAGTCTTTGATCTACTACATTCTGCACATTTCAATTTTAGAGATATCATTTCAACAATTATTTAATACATCAAAAGACTGTAAGTGGCTAACTGCCACAGATAGAAATATTCACTAAATTGCCCAGGGAAAGAAATGAACTTGCCAGCAGGACAGTGTAACTGTAGTGTATAAATCACAAGTACATGGTTAAAGGTCCATGGTCGATCGCTAAGGCGCTTCGTCGCAGGACGCCCCAGATTACCGGAAGTAGTAAAAAAATTGGGTATCAGAAGAAAAGCTACTAGTTTTTTTCCATTACTTTGTGAAATCTTAGGGGCCCAAAGAATGTTTGGTGTTATGAGTAAAAGTATGCCCCCATGTTGGTGACCATATTAATTTACACAGGACCTCTATGGGAATTACAAAATCAAGAGTATTTAGCTTTCACTTCATAATGAGTTGAATGGAAAAGATGTGCCGAAACTTAGATGGGGTTTCGGGGGAAGCAATTTTATCAAGATGGAAACATTTAGAGACTTAATTTGTCATCCCTTTAAGATTGCACAAGTTAGAACTGGCTGGATTGCAGAACATCCTCACTGACCATAGCAGCTTATTCTAAATTCTTTTAAATGTTTTTTCCATTCAGTTCTTAATTTTATCCTAGTTTAGCTGGTCCTTTTTCATTAAGACCAAACACCTATATTTGTGTCAAACCACAGAATGTTAAGATCCACAAAACCAGGGGAGCCTCTCATCGATTATCTAATTAATGATGATCAGTGATCCACCCAAAAGAGTAAAAAATATTCAAATTCGCCGGAATAGCTTCTTTTAAAGTGACAGGATAAGATACAGTAGACTTCTCATAGGATTTTTACCACTGAAATTAATTACAAAACAGCAATAATCCAAAGATAGAATCTCCAATGAATTACGTGTTGAAGTGTAGTAGGGACAATTATATGACTATATAGCAGTTTGTCCTTATTGGCTGCTTTGGTCCTTATCACTTGTAGACATGCAAAAATCTGATTTTTTGATTTTCATGCTTTAGCAAATCACTGCTTAATACTATAGGATGCCTACTTGTTGGTGGTTTTGGTTTATAGTAATCAATTGTGGAGTGGGAGTTGAAGTAAACCTTCCAACATACCCAGATTATGTACCACAGCATTTATTAACTGTAAAATATTGTTATTTGAGGTTAACCCCCACGAGGTCTTCAAAATGTACTTGACCATTCTAGTATGTCCCGGGTTACGACCAGTATTTCCCGTGTATTTACCAGTATTTCCCACTTTTTCCCGCCCTAGGTGGGAAACACGTTCCGGAATTGCCAACCCTGCATAGGATACTGTGTATGACGAAATTTCTGGGCGGGGGGGAGGTGCCGGAGAGGGGTTTTATTTCAAGCGTTCTAATTTTCTATCCTAAGGCATCAAGCATTGTATCACAGACTGTGGATAGTATGTTGTGCGCAGTTATGTATAAAGCAAAAAGCATGATTGTTAGAAAATGAGGGTCCCCAGCCTCGGGAAATCTCTGAGTCAGCCTTTGGAGCCCACTTTTGTGATGTCCCATGTTGCTTTGCTTGGGTTATTTAGGCATCATGAATACACCCCAGCCCATTAATGAAGTTTTATGAGTTCTGGGTTTTATGAATATTTTTTTTTTTCCCATAGGCTTACACAGTACATTTGCTCCTGAGGGAAAAAACTTCATGGACCCTAGATCATAATGAGCATATATTCATAATTATTACTTCTGAGGTACAAATTTGAGGGAAATCCTTCCATATGTAATTGGTATAGTTCACAAAGTGACGACAGCCACAATACTAGCGCCATTACTCAACATGTATAGCCATTGGTAGATTTATAGTTTTTTTATTCTAGCCTTTTTTGCAAATCACTGTCGGTGATTTTGTATTATAAGGACGTTTAAGCACCAACGTGGGTGAGTACTGTTTTTATCTGAGTTTGTATTTCGAATTAATTATCTGCTGCTACACATTTTTTAAATCACTGTGGCCATTTCACGTAGGTGCCACTTTTTGAATTTGTCTTTCGTTCCTAGCATGTTCAAATATGGGATCAGAGTATCGTTATTGGGGTTTTACTATTCCTCTCTATGGGATCTAACTCCCATAGCTTAACCAACTTGCTCCTGTCACTTGTTTAGGTGCTGTGATATCATAATGTGCCTAAAATGGCCATCACACAAGCACATTTTCTCTATTTCTCTACTTTTAATTTTTCTTAGAGAATAAGACCCACATTTTATTAAGATAAAATTAGGCCATAGCTTTTCTGTATGCATGCAAAATTCAATGTTGGATGTGACTTGTTGTTCACTTTTACACATTTGTAAGTGTTTCTAAAACAAACCATTATTTCCTGTTATAGGAGTGAATATTTGTCAATTGATAATTTTGGTCCACGATATTGGTCTCAGGGAAACTTGAGTTGTTATTGCTCACTCTAATTTTTGTTCTAAGCAAAATGGATGCGGAGGACTCATTGTCCGTTCACCGTGGGTGGGGGTTGTGTCACATCCACCATATAAATGTAAGACTTTTGGGTGTGGTGGAACAAAGTGAAATATTCCACTTGTAAGTATTATTTTTGGGGTGGGAAATCAATTGTAAGAGCTTTATATTGGTACCCTACACGATTCGGAGGGTGGTTGGTACAATCTTTAAGGGCTGACAATCTTTTAATTTGTCCGTTTACTTTTGTTACATTAGTCACATCCGTCCATCCAAACAACTTTTCTTTCATTTCTCAAAGATAAATATCATTAGTGTACCCAATTCCAGTTATTTTGTTTAGGGCTACTTTGGTATCATTAAAAATCACAATGCATTATGTGTCCTATATGCTTTTTAAATTAATGCCAGACCAGTAAAAATGTGTCCATTCACACCATTTGTCACATCCATCAAAAATGAGTTTTTTGATAAAAATACCTACAGCCTTACTTACTATAACATCCCATGCATAAAATGCCCATTTTTATACACCTTCAATGTAATTTTGCCAAAATTTAAAAATCGCTATTTTTAAAATGTTTAAGGGGGGGGGGGCAGTTTCCCAACAGTGGGAAGCTGCCCCCTGGTAGTAAGCCACTACCTTAAATTATGGCCATAGGCCCTATATCTGTGAAAGACCAACCAAATATTCAAATTTGTCCTAGAGGAAGCCCGGTATACTTTCTGTTGCCCAATCTCCATTATCAATACATGGATTTTAGTCAATGACATGTATAAGAAATGTTCACAAATTTTTTACGGTCATTTAATTTTATCATCTGAAATTGTTTTCAACTTAAAAGTAAATTACTTTTCCTTTAAAATTAGGGTCAAATCAATACGTAGCCCAAGTATTAGCCGAATTACAGACAACACGTCATTCCAAATGATCGGCAAAATCGTGTGGTGTTCAGTTGTGAAAGCAGCACATGTACATGGGGTACACTTTTGTATGTGACCTCATTGACCTCCTCTTCTTTACTGTATGGGAAGGTTGTAATTTCTTCCCCACAACAAATTTCTTTGTGGCGTTACGGTGCTGCGACCCCGGTAAAACCCGTGTTCACTATAGGATATTTCATGAATCAAACTTACATCCCTTGTTTCTTAAAGTTCTTATATTTAGTTTTAAAGTTTTTAGATCAATTTAAGTGATTTTTCTCCATTGAAACCACACAGTGAAGCAATTTTTTATGCTGTACAGGCGCTCTCAGCTTGATACTGCATGACAGCTCCCCAGAGTTTGCTAATGTGAACCTTCTTAACATGTACTGTACTTATTCATTTGTAATTTAGAATCATTTTTCACAAAATTACCAAAAATTAACAATAATTTTTTTATTTGAGAGGGTCCAATTAAGCTTGCCAGAAGTATTTTTATGAAAACCTGTAGCTTGGCAGAAGAAAGAGTAGTAAACAATTTTGACTCACTTTGGAAGTCCTTTGACATTGACCCCTCACTCAGTTGGGTCGCAAAAAGTGGCGCCTAAATTGTGAATGGGCCGTTCCTTTAACCTCAAGTAGAGCGTTCCGTAACGAAAACGTCATTCCGATTAATGAATGCGTCTGATTTTCTCGTATAATTAGGGTTGGCATTGTGAACTAGGTATGCCTCACCTGACTATGCTATGTCGATGTAACTGTATTACCGTACAAGAATTATCAATGATCATTCTAACTAGTATTCACTCCGTCTTACTTACCGTAACCATCACGTACGTGTCGTTTCGTAATGTCATCCTTGACATTTTAGGGTTTTCGGCCATATCTCTCCAGGTGGAAGTAGGTATAACAATGATTTCAAAATTGTTGGCCGAGGGCCGGTTTTCTTTCTTTTTCTTGCTTTGCTGAAGTTGAACTAGGGGCAGGAGTAACTGGTTAAATTCGCTCCCTGTAGCGGCTTTTGAAATCAGGTTAGCGAAAGATTCTGGTCTAAAGTCTGCCGTACATCGGCCGCTTCATCCTCACCCATTGCCATCATACCAAAGATTGCAGCATAAACTGGAACATTAGAGATTTTCTGCCTGCTGCTACCAAGTATAAGTAACAAGTAAGCTTGCATGCCAAGTTCAGTGCAGCGAGATGAATCTTGAAGTTGAAAAGAAAAGCCAAATGTTTAATATCGCCGTTTGAAATGCCTAATACCACCTTAACGGCGAGTGTAAATGCATAATGTAGGCCGATATCTTGCTTTTACAATAAACGGAAAATCCCAACCCTAAATTTTGATGGCTTTTTCGAAATAATTTAGAAAAAATATAACTTTTCAACAGTTAAAAATAAAATGTTTAGCTTTTCTTTTTAAGATGAATATATTGCAGTTGCAGTTTTGGCGCTTGATCCCTTGGCGTGCTACTGAACACTCGTATTTAGATAATTTGCACTTCCGGTCAAACCCTTTGCCATGGTCCCGTTATTTGGGGGTCAGCTTTGTTAGTGGGGTTCATCTTTGTTAAAACTTGATATAGCATCGATTTGCTAAATCGAAACATCGAAAAAATCATCAAAATTCATATTTTTGTATGGTTGTTACTGGCATGGATAGGCAAACATAACCTGCAAGTGGTTGGCTGAAATCCGTGTATTAAGGACACAGCGGTACTTTATTTATTGATTCTTTTAATTTCCTATACGTGCCTGTATCTAAATCCGACTTGAGATCAAAAAAGGCTTTCCGGTGAATATCACAAATGTTCAGCGTGATTTGTTAACCATGAATCAAAGTACGTTTTGACCTCAAACACAAGCATTATTGATCTTTGTTCATTGTGTAGTGGTGTAAACCGCAATCCGCTGTTTAGAGGCAGATTTTTTCAGCACGCTGTCGCTGGTGTCCTATTTTGCAGGAGACGGTAGACAAATTCTCAATACTTCCTTTTCTTTACTATTTGGTGTTTATTCTACAAAAAGCAGTTATAGGGAATTGTACACACTTATCACCCTGATTTAAATTAAAAACATGCATTCCACATTTTTTTCTATTCACTCTCTGGCATTATCGGCTGCTATCCCTTTAACCCAATAAGGACCGTTATTTGGGGTTTCGCTTTGCTAACCCAAGATAAGGACCGTTATTTGGGGTTCAGCTTGTTATATCCAGATAAGGCCCGCTATTTGGGTTCAAGCTTTGCTAACTCCAGATAAGAAGTGTTAACTCCCTAGATATGGCGCGTTATTTGGGGTTCAGCTTGTTATCTGTGATAAGCTTTGTTAACTCTAGATAAGGACCGTTATTTGGGTTCAGCTTTGTTAACCCTAGATAAGGCGAGTTATTTGATGTTCAGCTTTGTTTCTCAGATAATGGCCGTTATTTGGGGTTCAGGCTTTGTTATCTGAGATAAGGACCGTTATTTGGGGTTCATATTTGTTACCTCGAGATAAGGACCGTTATTTGGGGTTCAGCTTTGTTATCTGAGTTAACGGACCGTATTTGGTGATAAGTGCCTTTATCCCTAGATAAGGTTTCTTATTTTGAGATAAGCTTTGGTAATTAACCCCAGATAAGGAGCGCTATTTGGGGTTCAGCTTTGTTAACCCAGAATAAGGACCGTTATTTTGGGTTCAGCTTTGATAACCCATATAAGGATCGTTATTGGGGGTTCAAGCTTGTTTCTTGATAACGGACCTTTATTTGGTTTAAGTGGCCTCAGTAACCATAGATAATGTTTCTTATCTAGAGATAAAGCTTTGTTTAACCCCCAGATAGGGACCGTTATTTGGGTTCAAGCTTTGTTTCTAGAGATTAAGACTGTTATTTGGGGTTCAGCTTGTAACCCCAGATAAGACGTTATTTGGGGTTCAGCTTTGTTTAACCCAAGATAGGACCAGTTTATTTAGGGTTCACCTTTCTTATCTCGAGATAACTTTGTTAGCTTAAGATAAGGCTCGTTATTTGGGGTTCAGCTTTGTAACCCCAGATAGGAGCGTTATTGGGTTCAGCTTTGTTATCTCCTAACACAAAAACTCGTTTCTTGTTTCCCATATTATGGAAGCACCAGTTTTTTATCACTTTCTTCTTATCCCTATATAAGGAAGCCTTATCCCAAAACACTCCTTTCACTGGAGCATAGCGCTCGTAACTGGAGATCACAAAGCTGAACCCCAGATACGCTTCTTATCTTGGGTTAACAAAGGCTTAACCCCAAATAACGGTCCTTCTCTTAAGTAACAAAGCTTATTTCGATATAAGAAAGCTGAACCCTAAATAACGGCCCTTATCTTGGGTTAACAAGCTGAACCGCCCAAATACGGTCCTTATCAAGGTTAACAAAGCTGAACCCAATAACGGTCCTATCTTTATATAACAAAGCTGAACCCCAAATAATGGTCCTTATCTGGGGTTAACAAGCTTAACTCTATAAGAAACCTTATCCAGGGATAAGGCCCCTTATCTCCACATAACGCTCAGTTAACTCAAGATAACAAGCTGAACCCCAAATAACGATCTTTATTTGGGGTTTAGCTTGTTATCTTGAGTTAACAGGTCGTTATTTGGGGTTCACTTTGTTATCTCGAGATGGTCCCGTTATTTGGGGTTCAAGTTTGTCAACCCATATAAGAGTGGTTAACCTCAGATAAGGACCGTTATTGTGGGTTCAGCCTTGTTATCTCTAGATAACTTTGTTAACTCTATATAAGGACCGTTAGTTAGGGTCAGCTTTCTTAACCTTAGATAAGGGCCTTATTTGGGGTTCAGCTTTTTAACCCCAAATAAGGACCGTTATTATTTAGGGTTCAGCTTTGGCTAACGCTAGATAAGGATTGTTAACTCCAGATAAGGTACGTTATTTGGGTTCAGCTTCTTACTGGAGATAAGGGTGCCTTATCTCGAGATAAGCCGACCTTATCCCTATATAAGCTTGTTTAACCCCAGATAAGGGTCGTTATTTGGGGTTCCGCTCTGCTAATCGTCGAGATAAGCTTTGTTAACTTACGATAAGGACGCGTTTATTTGGGGTTCAGCTTTGTAACCCTAGATAAGGTGCGTTATTGTGGGGGTTCAGCTTTGTTATCTCCAGTTAACGAGCGTTATCTCCAGTTAACGACGGAGTGTTATTGGGAGATAGGCTATGAAGCCCAGTGTATCACTTCTTCTTATCCGCTAGATAAGAAGCCTTATCTCCGCAATAACACTCCGTAACTGATTATAACGCTTCGTTACTGGAGATAACAAGCTGAACCCCAAATAACGCGTCCTTATCTGGGGTTAACAAAGCTAACCCCAAATAACGTGTCCTTACTTAAGTTAACAAACCTTATCTCGAGATAATAAAGCTGAACCCTGATACCGGTCCTTATCTTGGGTAACAAAGCTGAACCCCAATAACGGTCCTTATATAGGGGCGGGGGGAGGTCACAAATCTGAACCCAAATAACGGTCTTATCTAAAGTTCACAAAGCTATCTCGAGATAAGAAAGAGCTGAACGCCTAAATAACGGTCCTATCTGGTGTTACAAACGCTTATCTCTAATAAGAAAACTTATCTAAGGATAAGGCCCCTTATCTCCAAAACACTCTCAGTTAACTCAAGATAACAAGCTGAACCCCAAATAACGATCCTTATCTGGGGTTAACAAGCTGAACCCCAATAACGGTCGTATTTGGGGTTCAGCTTGGTTATCTCCAGATAGGGCCCGTTATTTGGTTTCAGCTTTGCTAACTCCAGACAGGAGTGTTACTCAAGATAAGGACCGCTATTTTGGGTTCAGCTTTGTTATCTCTAGATAAGCTTTGTCCTTAACTCTATATAAGGACCGTTATTTGGGGTCAGCTTTCTTAACCCTAATGAAAAGCGCCGTTATTTGGGGTTCGCTTTGTTAACCCAGGATAGGACCGTTATTAGGTTCAGCTTTTGCTAACCCTGAATAAGGATTGTAACTCCAGATAAGGTCCGTTAATTGGGGTTCAGCTTTTCTTATCTGGAGATAAGGGGGCCTTATCTCAGATAAGGTGCCTTATCCCGAGATAAGCTTTGTTAACCCCAGATAAGGGTCGTTATGTGGGGTTCAGCTCTGCTAGTCTCGAGATAAGGCTTTGTTCTTAATAAGGTGCTTTATTTGGGGTTCAGCTTTGTTAACCTAGATACGGCTCGTTATTTGGGGTTCCGCTTGTTATCTCCAGTTAACGAAGCGTTATCTCCATTAACGGAGTGTTATTTGAGATCAGGTTTCCTTATCTAGGGATAAGTAAATTGATACACTTGTGCTTCCATAAGCGTTATCTCCATTTAACGGAGTGTTATTTGAGATAAGGCTTCCTTATCTAGGGATAAGAATAAAGTGATACACTTGTGCTTCCATACCGCGCTCGCGTTCATTTTAAAACTCCGTTCATTCGACCGTTGCCACGTGCCTGGTCGATTGCTATAAATAGCAGTAAGTATTTGCATAAATGAAAATTTACTACGCAGGGGCGAAGTGCCGTCGGTGATTGCCAGGAGTCGGTGACTGCACTAAGTCGATTAACGCATGCGTGAAATCCCCTTTACAGCGTGACACAGCGTGAATAGGGTAGGTCTGTTCGTGATATGTACCCCAGTTCCATTGGTACTCCAGCAAATAATGGGTGCTATTGAAAGTAAATCCGCCCGTTATGAACAGGACAACAGACTTCAGATTCTCAGGGACTGCAAACCATTGTTATGTCCATGACTTTAAAGCTTTTGAATTGTTTTCACCGCCCTATTTAGATTGAACTACAGCCTCATTCACGAAGAAAATAAAACTCATACTTCTGCTTGGAGTTCAATAACTTTGATCGTACATTTCATTATTTATTCAAAAAGGAAACGAAGATGAGCAACAATCATGAAAGAAATTTTGATTGGCAAGCTATGACCTAACATCTTGGTGCAGAACCAACACCCATAACTTAATGATATTAATATAGGACCTTTTTCTATTCAATTAAAAGTTTGTTCGGCACCGGTTCACCTGCATTTCATATAGGTTACGGGCAAGTTACGGGTTTGGCTCTGCACAAAGATGTTAGGTCATGTAGTTTGCCAAACAATTTTTTTCCTCATGAGCTTTGTTCACCTTCGTTTCCCTTTCGAATAAAGGATGAAATATAGGGTCAAAGAAAATTGAACACGCAGTAGAACCTCTAACTTTATTTATTCTTGAAAGAGGACAGGTAATTTTTGTTCCACGTCATGAAAAATAGCTTAATCTGAATCGGGGTGATGGTATAACACCTGCAATATTTTCAGTTGCATGGATAATAACAATGGCCCTGCAATTCTAGATGAAAAAGGAATCTGTGAAGTGTTTGGTCTTCTACATGCCGAGCGGATTTACTTATCAATAGCCCCCGTTATTTGCTGGAGTCAATGACTCATGGTGTACACCCCGTAGTCACTGATATTTCAGGGCATACATTGAGATTACTTTAATTCATTTCTCGATAATTGTTTGCACTACTAGACATGAGAACACACGTAGAACTGATTTCATAATTTATAGAGAAAGTTTTTTGGAGAATTATGTACTTCCCCATGGTCGCCACCGTGGTCCTATCCGAGGCATCTTTTTCGCTTTGGAATCATGGCCTATAATGGATTTCGGAAATCAGTGGCGTTTTATTCAGAGGTTTTCTAGTTTTGTCCATTGTAATAGGCAAGGATAGAATCGTTATCTTTTTTATCATATACTCACACACCACCATTTTATCTCACTTGCATACACTGTACATTAATCTCACACAGGCATTGTGATATCATTCACACAACAAACACCCCACATACATGCACACTCACACGCCCACACACGCCCGCACACACCCCACATACCACCACACACATATACACACATTCTGTACGTTTTAGGCATATTTTACTTTTTGTACTATACCCAACCTCTGGTCTTATTATTGGGGTTTTTGTGCATATTTTGGTTAATTTGTGGACTTCGTGCGAAGTATGAATTTATGTTTTTCTTGAATCTTCTGAGTAGGGAGTGCTGCACTTTGGTGCTTTTTGTGCTTCTCAGCACCTCCTGGCAGTAGTGTTTCATTTTTATTCTCATTATTATTTTCATTTTTTGATCTTTGTAGTGTATATTGATGTATTCTGTCCAAATGAAACAATGTTGCGTTTTTAATAAAGAATAAAACATATCTCCACAGGAGCTCTGATGTTACTTTAACTGGTGAAGACTCCACCTAAAAATTTCAAGGAGGATTTAAAAAAAAAAATACGATTTCTATTATACCAGAATCTCTTGTTTGTTGGTGTGAGTATTGAGCTCGAGGTAGCCTTGATCAAGGCTGTCTGCTAATTTTTCACACTGTATTGCATAAAATATTTATTCTCAATTATTTTGAACATTGTATTTTCAGGTTTGAAATCAGTGGTGTTAGCATTTTTTAGGACTACCCTGTCTAGAGAACGATTAAATAAACCAAAAAATTGGCACACTGGTGCTGGATCCAGGAAACTAATCGTCTAGGTATAAACCACAAACCCTGTTGTGGTCAGGTGTCGTTGTTGTGCTACTTAGAGCGACAGCTCTTGATTTATATTGGCCTTTGTGGTTTTAGCCTTCCATGTATAAATTCCTATCAAATTTTGCAAATGCAGAAAAAAACAGCCCGACATATTGACCAAGGCGCTCTGCCTGAACTTATTGAACTCGCTGGTGGAAGCATGGCCCTTCGCCAGTGAAATTGGAGACCTAAAATTAGGTGTTTAATAGATTGAATTCTCGCCATTTGTTAGTTATGGAGGTGGGATCTGGTGGGATATGCTCCACTCCTTAATAATGACATATTTTAATATCAGACGTGTGAACCAATGAATGAAGTTGTATAGGCGCCTTGAACAGGCTAAGCTCGAGGTTGAAGATGAGAGACGAGCTCGTACATTAAGTATTTGGGTATGAATCTGTTCAAAATTTAGAGGGACAGAGGGGACCACGAATTTTAGAGGGAAAGTTTCCCCAAATCCAGCCCCTGTATGCTTGCCCAAGAGCGCAAAAGGGCTTTCTTGTTACATCACATACAATGGTTTGCCATCTCAAGTCATATATCTTTGTTTTGGTATTTTGTCTTTGTTTGTATTTGTCTGTCTGAACAGTATGGATTAGTACAAGAACGGTTTATGGGTGCTAATAGACTGCTGACTATGGTTTTCCCATGGATTTAATGGACAATTCGCAGAGCTTGCATTTCTCCCAAATATGTCATGCAGTAGAGATAGAACGAAGATTTAACCAGCGTGTTGACCACAAGAAATATGCAATCAAGCCCAAGCATCACGTCTTTCAGGCGCATCCAACTATAAATGACGACCTACCAAACCGACTGCAAACGGAAATCAGAAATGAAGTGTAATGTTAAAGCATTTCACTAAAAGGGGGTCGAGTTTGAGGATGGAACTTCAGAGGAGATTGACTGTGTTATATTAGGAACAGGATACAATTCAGTTTCCCCATGGTGGATCCTAACGTAGTTTCAGTAACCAAGAATCAGGTGTCACTATACAGAATGTATTCCCCTGATTTAAAGCACCCAACCCTCGCTATTATAGGTCTTATTCAACGTTGGGTTCTGCAAAACCATATCGAGATGACTAGTGTAGGGTGGGCTACAAGGGTGGTTTAAAGGTGTCACATCTTTGCCGCCTAAAGAGCAGATGTGGCAGCACATTAAGAAAAACCAAGACAAAAAAAAACACTGAAACGGAGATATGTAGCTCACAGAGGCACACCATTTCAAGCCGAGTTATCCCATATATGATGAAGTGCTCAGAATTTGGCGGCCAAACCAGAAAATGGGAAAGCCCTCTTTATGCAGGATCCTATTGCTAGCACTGCGATGCAATTCTGTGGTCCCTGTTTCATACAGTACCGCGTGTGGGACCTGGTAAATGGAATGGGGCTAAAAAAGCCATTGAGACAGCATATGATCGGATCCAGGCTCCTTATGACACCGTAAGGTTCCATCAGAAAGCACACCATTTCCTAGGAATTATATACAAGATATTGGTTGTAGTTGTTGTTTAGCGGGTAGATTAGCACTTGCCTAGGATAGAACCGTGAGAAGATAAAGCCTTTTTTCAATTCACATTTTCTAGTGGACAGTCGTGACCCCAATATTGTGCCAAAGTCCGATACTTATTTGAAAGTAAAAGCGTGACCAAAAATGGCTGAGAAGAACGCCGGAATGACGCAAAACTTCGAAACCAAAAGTTGCCATATGGAGTCTTCAATGGTCACTTTGTGGTACAACGCCAAGAATCGTGGTGTTGATTTTTACACAAAGAGGGTTTCCAGCTGAATGAGCTAGTAAGCCTGCGCCTGCATGCAATGTTGATTGGGGTCCGCGTGTTAGTGCCGCAGTACACTGCAATGCCCATTGAAAAACCCCATAAAGTGCAACTTTGGTTTCGAAGTTTCGCGTCTTTCCGGCGTTCTATCTTAAATATAGCGGGTTAAAGGAGTTAAGGAGCTGGCGATCGATAAATTGCCGATTGCACCCCAGAGGGAATACAGACACAGGAACGCCACAAATGATTCCAAAGTAGCCGCTAAATGAATTGTACGGGTTAAAATATTTACGACAGGATAGTGCAGTGCTTGCATGGACCGGAAATGGTATGTAGTAATCTACATCTAATCTCTTGTAATATTGGTGTATTTTACTACATTTCCCGGTACATTTCAATCCTGTATGATCTGTAAGCATATCTTATTGCATGATAGCTATTACTTTTACAGACGTCACTTGTAGCTCGATATGTGTTTGAAGAACAAAATTATTGCTTTTAACCTCTGCCGGTATAACTATTGTGGTATATCACACTGGCAAATGCATTTAATTTAAAACGACGATGTGGCATGGCAACGATGGCATAATAGATAACGCAGCAGAGGCTAAACAATTATCCTCCTTCTTTAACACTTCAATTAAAGGTGCTTGTTCCGATTTATGTGTATTGTGTTCTCTACTTGATATGTGAGCCTGGCACTTGCACATACACCCCATCAAGTACCGTGGGAAACAAACTTGCGGTTTTCATGGTAGACGTAATAATGCATGTTGCAAAGCCCTATTCAATACTGTGCTAATATTGATGGTTAACCACTAAAACGGCGGTTTTTGTTTATATCTTGGGAATGAAATGGATTCAGGGCTTCAGGACGACAATGAGAAAAAACTACGCCCCCCCCATTTAGTCTGATATCAAAATCGATACTACTTCCGGGTAAAGCAGGGGTCCCAAAGGCGATCGGAACACGCACCATCGGAACATTTAATGCACTATCAGTGATTCTGCAAGGATATTAAAATCAATTTTGTAGAAATACCTTAAAGTGAAAGATAACGTCAAGGAAAAATGAACATGTACTCTTTCAAATAAGAACTTGGTAAGAAGGAAAAGGCACTCTAAAATGTGAAGCCCCATTCAATTTCATGTAACTTAAACTGTCCGCATGAACACTTTGGCAGCCTGTTTTTTTTGAAAAATTTTAAATGTTGTCATTAGTAGGGCACTTTTTGATTTTATCAATTGTAGTGTGCTCAACAAATATGCAAAAAAAATCAGATGTTTGATTTTTTTTTAGATTTTCTGATTCAGCAAACCAAGAACTGTGCTATTGAAGACATATTATGGTAAATTTTACTCTGTGAATACCAAAGCTTTAAAAGTTGACCAGTTTCATTGTATAGTACATGTGGAGGAACTGTATTTTTGTGAAAATTCATATTACAATCTTGGCAACCAGTTTTTCTAAATCAAAATTAATTGTATGAGGATTCCCAAAATCATGGGTGCTTTTTTAAAATGTGTTCTTGGATGAATTCTTGGGGGTAAAATTAAAGGTTTACACTGGTTATACAGGGAAAATATAAAAGGGGGCACAAATGGGTTTTAAAGTATACCATCAGGTTCAGTACCTTCAAGCATTGCCAGAAAGGTATAGTTGCCTACCTGAGGTATAGAGTTAAAGGGTAGTAAAATGGTGTTTCGGTGCCAGGTCACACTGGGGTACGGAAAATTTCAGATTCACGGTTGTTCTAAAAATGGTGCCCAAATTTGTTCGTCTTACTGTAGAGAAGCCGAAAATATAATAGTGTCGCGGTGTCAAGACGTTTTGATATAATAGGAGGGCAAATATGGCCGGTGTCCAAGGGTCTATTGAGATCACCAGTCATATCTCTAAAAGTCTCACTTTGTAAAGTTGAAACACAGGAATCTATATACATTTTCTAGTATTTTAGTGACCCAATGGAACGATGTTATTTTAATTAAAAACCAGTTTCAACAAAAATCGGAACATTCTTAAATAATAACCTTGAAACTTCTTGAGCCTATTGTACTAAAACAATAGGTTGTAAATATGCAAAACTATACCTTTTTAGAAACCTTTTGTGAGCAGCAGAACCGAAAAGACTGCCGTATAAATTTTGAAACAATTTTTTAAACACTTTTTATGTTTACCCCTGGTACAATATTTTGCCCTTTTATAAAAACATCCAAAGACCATTTCAAAAATGACACCCCATGATTTTCATATTCTCCAGGAATTCTTGTTTTGGAAAAAACATGGTGTCTGAAGTTATAGAAATTAAAAAAAAAAAACTAAACCCAAAAAACATCCTTCATTTCCCCAATACTAGAGTAAATCGATCAGCCTGGTTAATATGCACCTCAATGCGTTTGTGTCAAACAGTACCTACCGCGCACATCTAGGAACCAATAAAATTGCAAATCAAACTACAGGCCTGTTATCAAAAAAAATGGTTACAATGCAAAAACCGATTTTTTTTTCAATATTAATCTCCTCTAAATAAGTAAGTCGTATTGTAATCACATCAAGAAGATAAATACCCAGGCTTTCAGGGATTTTTTGTTTCATCTCATTTGCTTGTTTCAATCGAGAGATAACACTAGTTTACTGCGGAACACAAAAATCGAGTTTGTGCCCTTTCTGGTTTGAGTGAAAAACGGTGAATGAATGTGTTAAACCTAAGTTGTCACCAATTGAGCAGATATGAAATTCTTTAAAAAGGGATTAAACTATAAAGAAGAGAAGAAACCAATAAAAATGGTGTTCCGAAGTTATGATCAGTAAGATATGGCTTTAAGATAAAGGAATAAAACATTCGACATACTGTGCTGTTAGAAGAGAACCAGAGAGACGCCGACGTACAAACCAACCTGGAGGGGAGAGTTTTATGGTTGACGTATCACGAAACGCAAATTCCTCCTACAACATTTGAGACGTTGCTGCCAAATTCAAATTTTATTGACCGTCAAACAAGTAGTAAATGCACAAAGATGAGGGGCAATATTCTTAAACCATTCTTTGGATTGGATTGTTTATTTTGGGTGCATTACATCCTTTCTGGCATAATTTTAACAGATACCCATTTTGACATAAATTCAAAGTCCCATTTCATTGACGTGCCAATAAATATTGTATTGTTTATATTTTGGAAACAAGAAAGATAGTTATCATTGAACTGATTATGTTGACTATTACAACTTGTGTCGATTTAAAAACTAGACTTCTTTTGTTTACTTTAATCTGTGTTTTGTGTTCTTGTCAAGTTGCAACCTTTTTGAGGTTTGTTAAAGACAGCATGGCATAACTGGGCGAAGCAATCTCTGCCCCTTCATATCAAAAGTGGGCACAAAATCAATTTTTTGGTGTTATCGCATTAATTGAATATATCTCCGGATTGACAAAAGCACATAAGATGAAAAACAAACACCATTGGGAGGAAAAGCCTTGGCTTGTGGTCTTAATAGTATGCCCAAAGAGATGACTTATTTGAAATTTCATATTTAACCAATTTTTTTTCTGATGTTACCATTTTTTTTGAGACAGGCGGGTAAAGTCGTTAAAATATTTAGATTTTGCAGTTGCCGGTTGTGAGGGAGTTTAAGGCTCTTTTATTTGTCTGTATGCCTGCATGGCCCTTATTTAGGTCGGTCCTTAGCTATATGTTTTCCAATATATTGTAGAGGTAAGTTGATGAAGAATTTCATTCATACAAAAAGGCGCCTCTAAGATTTCTTCAAAAAACACTGCTGATTTTCAAGCAGCTTAAACATAAATTGCTGTAAGTGGGTGCCTTTTATGATTAAAAATACAAATTCTATTTTGTTTTAGATAGTCTTGTGTGTATGTGTGCTTATCTACTCAGGCAGGACCCTTGTTTATGGTGTGCCTCTGCATCTATATAATGTAGATGCATTTTAATGCATATTAAAGAAACAAAGAAAGCTAAGTTGAAATGGGCATTAATTCATGAATATAAAAATGTTACCTCTAAGATTTCTTTACATACATCGGCAAAACAATCACACACTTGATATTAAAATTTTACTTTTGCTACATCTAGTCACATGACTATTGTGGCCCAATGTGGACAAGTGCTCCAAATAAGTATGTTAAAAAATAGCATGTTTTCAAAATCGCGTCACAAGTCTTGTGTTAGATTACAACGTAAGCGATAAACATAAAGTGCAATTTACGATGCGCTGGATGATCTTGTGTTTAATGGCATTGTATAGGGTTGTGTGGTGGAAAGGTGTTTTAGATTATGTGATGTGACATTAGGAACTGAGCAGAACGTCATATTAGATCAGTTTTTCGCACTTAGAAAACTGTGTAGGACATTTCGCAGCCCGTATCGATTGAGGGTGATAATTAAATGACGTGCGTGACGTCAGAATATTATTTGAGAAACAGCAGGTTGTGAGTCATTGCAAAATGTATGACATGGTGTAGAAGCTGGCATAAATTTCCACATGTGCACTGTAAGGATAGGGGTAGCAAATAACCAGGCTATCTTGATGGGCCTACTTCCGCGTCCAAAAAGGGAATTCCATCCAGTTTTTTCATTTGGCCTTGGATCGCTTTACAGTTTGACAAGTAATAATTTCGAACGTATTTCTTCTATCATCTTTCCACACATTTTATCAATAAGCCGACATTTTTATGGCAAATCATGAAGGTTTAACCTCTATATCGACCATAGTGATTGCATCGGTTTGTAATAAATTGTGGCGTTTGCCAATATGCCTTAGATTCAACCCTTCGAACTTGACTGTTACTGAATGCCACCCTGCTTGAAGAAGCCCCGATCGGGAGATGTCTTACCCACGGCACGCTATATAGTGCTCCTTAATTATGTTCAGGGGGTAGGACATGCCAACCAAACAGCAACAGAACAAGCACAACTTCCGAAGTAACCCGAGTGCTAGTCGTATAAATACCTAACGGTTTAGGAGGGCGCTTCTTTTTTACGGCATATCGAACGGGGGATCACACACAGACTTGAAGTAAGACTAGGGCCTGGTCACGAATATTTTAAATCTAAATGAACGTTATTGGAAATTACACCATATTGCAGCGGGGTTAATCCCACTAACCCCGACGGATTTTGAAGTCAATAATTTGTTCTTAAAATATCATGATATTACTAAGAGTATTGAACGAAGCTTAAAAGTGATTTACAATGTTTACGTGGGAATGAGGCTGCCGTAGAAAATACGCGTAAGAATTTCATAAATGACCGTTCGGAAATCCTCAAACCAAATCGAGCAAATAGTGTCCTACCCCCCTCCCCGATTATGTGGTTATATCGTTTGTAGCCCGATCCCCGGTCCATCTTCATAAGACTAACAAAACATTGCGGATAGGCATACGTTTCAAAGACTGAATGATTTAGCGGATCAGTGAACGAATTATCACATAGCTTCAAGGCGAAGTTTGCATAGGGTTTCGATTTCGTTTCATGTTGAGCCAGCTGGGAGTTAAGTGGCCAGCAATGGAATGTTTATAACAGGAGGGGACACAGATAACGAACGAATTCTTACCTCTGTGCACAAAGGGCATGCCCAGGTGAATCAAAAAAGAGCACGCTGCAAGTAAACAGGGAGTCTAGAAACGGATTTCAAAATGTGACATTCCGCTCCTTTCGTCATTTTAGGTCACAGTGTGGGCGCGCGCATGTGTGGCGGTTATTGCTTGTAGAAATGTACTTGGTGGAAATTGTTTATTGAGTATTCACTGAGTATGGACAGGGCTAACCAGCGGGGGGGGGGGGGGGCAGTGGGGGCGAGAGCCCCACCCCAAAAACAAAACCCTTTGCCCCCCCCCCCCCTTTTCCGCCACCCCAATGACTGACCTTTTTTGTCAGTGTCTATGGAGAAGGACCCAAATTTGCCCCCTCAAACAAGTCTGGCACCCCTTCAGCCCCCCCATTTGTAAAGGTTCTGGTTACCGCACTGGGTATGGATCATTTGTGCTAGGGATCTTATATATTTGAAGAACAAAAGTATTGTTTTAACTCTGCGGTGACTGTATTGTTGGTAATTCAGTTAGGCAATTTGGTATTATAATTTCTCTTAATTATATGTAATTTGTAAAAGGAAATGTAATAAGATATACTTTTATCCAATTGGTGAGTGCAAGTCTAATTAAACAGGAAGTTCGAAGGAACCATATGACAACTTTTCGACACACTCATTACTCGGAAACCTTACCGGGATAAACTTGTGCTTTATTCCGTGAAGGGTTTCCAAATAAATAAGTGTGTCAGAAAAAAAGTGCCCGTCAGATGGTCAGGTTGGTTACGGAAAACTCCCAATTAATAGGCAATTCGTGAAAACGATTCCGTACTAATATATTCGTGGAATATGTAAGGTCTTATAGGCCAAAGAAGAAACATTTTTTTTAAAATCTTGAGTACACACACGGGCGAAGTAAACACGTTTTTCAACATCAATAATATTCATAATTAACATTTATTGGGTATGTCAATGGTAAAGGTTGTTAATTTCTGAAAATTGAATAAAATGTCATCTCAATTTAATTTCCCCAAAATATTCTCTCTTTCACGAATAAAATAGACCTCGAGTAGACTTCTGTGAGTTCAATAACTTTGGCCAGTATATTTCATCATTTATTCGAAAAGGAAACGAAGAGATGAATAAGGTCAATAAAGAAAAGTTGCTTGATAGGGAGGGACCTTTATTTTGAGCTGAACAACGTTGTAGAAAGCGAAGGGATAAGTGAGTGTGCGCAATTACTTTAAACATACTGCGTTGGAAATATATCAGCACATGATCGTTACCAGTTATTGTGTTTAATAATGGGTCGGTGAATACCTAGGATCATGTTTTTCAATTTCGCGGCAGAGTAGGGTTTTTTTCTACACAAAGATGTTCCGTCAGAGTCTACCAAACAACTTCCATTTTATAATTTTGTTCTCTTTGTTCATCTTCGAATAAATAATGAAATATTATCTTGAAAAGCACAGTAGAAGCTCAAGAGTATTATTCGTGAATGGTTATGGTTGCTTGCATCATGACAAATATAGCTCAATCTAAATAACGCTTGAATTTTTTTCCAACAGCATGGGGTAATAACAATGCACTTGCCGAATGCGTTACTAAATTCCTTATCCGAGCATCTTTTTGCCCTTTGAGGCTCGTGGCCTATTCTACCTTAGTCTATTATTTAATTTAAAGGGGGTTACCCAATCATGGTTTGATATTTCATTTGTTAAATTTCTTCCTCACATGGAAGCATATCACAAGAAAATATCTAATTACAACTTTTGAGATCAACTGTCCAGCCTTTTCGGATAGTGAAACACGTGTATTGGCCCATAGGAAGTGTTTGTTCAATAATTGTTCACACATTTAAAAACGGTTTTTTTTCATAATATCTGAAGAAATATTTTCGAGCCTAAAATTGCATTGGGGGAATGAGGAAAAAATATGAACATTATTTCTGAACCAAAATCCATAATCCTTTGCTCCTAGCAAATTTACTAAACTTTCCACATCCTTTTCGAGTCACTTGTCATTTTGTCATAGAGCTTTTCTTGTTTAAAGGGTTGTTCCGATTTATGTGTATTGTGTTCTGTAACTTGATATGAGAGCTGGCACTGCACATACACCCATCAAAGTCCGCGTGGGAAACAACTTTGGGGGCGGTTTTTGATGGTAGACTGCCAAAGGCATAATTATGTTCAAGCCATATTCATTTGTGCTAATCAAAGTGGTTAACCCACTAAAACGGCGGTTTTTTGTTTCTATCTTGGGAATGAAATGGATTCGGGGCTCAAATTTCAGGACACAATGAGAAAAATACGACGTTTCATCTGATACTAAAGATCGATACTCTTCCGGGTAATCGGGGGGTCCCAAGACGATCGGAACACGCCCCTTTAACTTGATAAAATATTGGTTGCCAAGATAGTTCAATGGAAATTTACACCCAAAGAAAACGGTGTATATTCTCAAGGCTTTTCGATCTTGGTATCTCTCCCTCCCAAGTTAGAGATGTATTTCCCTGTCGAAAACCTTGTTTTCAACCTTTCCAAGTCGTAAGTGTAACGTTTCCTGTAAAAGTAAGGTTTTAACCTTCAGAAAAACTACTTCGAGACACACTGGCACATTTGCAAAATTGCCCCTCTATATCCAATTTTTTAAAATTGATATTTGCATGGTTGTAAAGCTTTTATACTCCATAGCCCTCACCATTAAAAAACCTCGTCTTCCAGGTGGCTTACCACCACCCACCTCCCCCCCGTGACTTGCTCCGGTTGCGCTAGACTGCCAAAAGCTTGTTTACAAAGCGTGTAGTAATCATTCTCTCATCCTTTCTGGTCCATTTATCGAAAAACATGTGAAGGTAGCCCCTTTACACGGGTTAGGGTATGCCGTCAAAGTCTTAGAGTGCTGCCAACCAGGAATATTTCATGGTGCATTTTTGAAAATATTATGCCAGCTAATGGCTTCTAAAACTGTTTATTAAAACTACTCATTTGTCATCATTTTAGAGCTGAAAACCGCATGAACAATCCGATCTTCCTAACTTTTTTTTAGCGCCAAATTGGATTTTCGCCTATTTTCTGTGGAAAATGCTAATGTCGCCGACTCGCGGCCTGATGAGTCCATTGTGACTCCATACAATTTATGTTTGTACTGGGGACGATAGCCGTGTCAGGAACTGAAGGATAACTTGCTCGTATTTTTGGTATCAATGAAAGAGGGATCGTAGTTATCCACATCATAATCATTCGGTGTCTTTATAACGAATTCTCGGTGTGGGTGGCACCACCCCCCCTGGCAATCATTGTTATAAAAAAGGCTTGTAAGACGAGTGTTAAGACTAATCAAGCGCCCTTTGTAACGAACGATTTTTATAATTAATAATCGCCGCCGACATCTTATTCATCAGACGACGGAAAAGGCGTCTAACACAAAACACACGCCGGATCCTGATTCCCATGACATGACCTGTTTGACCGGTCGTGCCCTTTGTGGTTTCAATATCAATGCGTACGAGTCTGATATTCATAGACATATTGTTGATTAAAAATTATTGCAAACTTAAAGTTGGCCTACAATTACATGCATGTCTTTACCTCTTCGTATCAGTGCAGACGATGGCGTACAAGTACGTACATACGTCACCAAATTATAAAAAAAATACAAAAGAAATTTTACAAATCCTCTCGGGATTCTCAATTTTGTGATGAGAAAGGATACAAATTTAGAACGATGCCCAAACATATTATAAAAACAATTCTATGGTGTCAAAATGTTTGATTTCATGCGTCGAATTTTAATTATTGAAAAAAAAGGTCACTGATGACGGTATATCAATTTTCTTAATATCTTTTATTGAAAAAAGTATCAAAATCCGCACATCCCTTTTGTTCATAAGCTTTAAAGCTCTATGTAGTGAAGATTGCAGCTTCAGACTTTACAAAAACTGTTCCCGGGGTGAAATGTTAAAACCTATTTATTTCTTTTCTTTTAAAAGTTGCTTGCATGTGGAAACTATGACGTATTTACGTCTTGTACGTAACGTACTTGTACGCTTTCTTCTGGACTGTTATGTCCCTATCTGTTTGGGGTATGTTATTTTTTATATGTAAAGTATATCTCTATTCGTCCAATGGCCTAGACTAATCAATTGGCGAATCAAATGGAGCAAATTTCATATTTTGTGAAAATTGCCAGTGCCCGCGTTAAAAAGATGGTGAACTATGCCATTTCATATTTCTCACACTGCAACAAAAGTGTTTTGATTACCTCTTACCAATGCAGGAATGCGTGTATATAGGGGGACTATACCACTACATATCCACTTACAATCATTCTAATGGAATCTGAAATTGATGAATAGCCTTCCGGAAAATGATAGTAAAGAGTTAATTCAAGCACAATCAAACAAAATTTAGATTTGATATCTTAACTGTTGCCGTATTAAGTAAAGTGTGTGTGTGTGTGTCTTATCTTACATAGAGGTTTGCCCTACTCTTCAAAAATGATTTTCTTATTTTATTATCTTCGTACATGGATAGAAATTACAATGTTAGTCCTGCGATCGGTCCATATGACCTTGCACAAAAGGTTGCACGAAATATTTTAATGATTTTGAGACAACAGTGACCTGCTTTCCAGATCTTGATGATGTCACCTGGTCATCCTTGTTTATTTTGAGATAAGGAAGGGTTAAATTAACAGGGGAAAACTTATCACTGTTTCAATGTTAAAATGTGTATAGACCTTTCATCTGGTTCCAAGAATTACACAAGGTATAGTTTGCTACATCTACAACCAATTGCACTTGCACTACAGGCTAAAACAGTTCCAGTTCATCGTGGGAATATCAAAACAGTAATTATGATCCAATTTGTTTGAAATTGGTTTCAAAATCTTCATATGAGAATCCTGCAACTAGGAAATGAAGCTAGAATGCTGATCTTCATAGATGCTTAATTATACCCCAAATGCCAAATAAATTACATATGTTTTTGACATTACTCCAATTGCATTAAGAATTTGAGCCCATTTGGAGAAGAATCTGTGCATTCTATACGTTTTACCTCAGAATGGTCTTGAGCCATTTTAAGCCTGTGTTCAAAGTAATTATCCTAGATGGAGCAAAGTAATCCTTGGAACCAGATGAACATGTATAAACACCCCAAAAAGTAACCCCCAACCCTGAAATTTGTCAAGATTAAACGATACATCTTGTTATACAATATGGGATATAATTGGAAGCGGTGTTTATTTACGCGTATTTTGACACCTCATTTGTGGCGATCGATGAAGTATTGTTGAAGTTATGCCCACTTGACCGAACCCACCCCAGGATTTAAAAGTTAATGTGTGAATCCAACACACTTTTAGCGAACTCTTGACATTAATTTCTTATGGCACTTATTCAGATCGTCTGAAATTTGAATGCTAACTGGTATGTCGTGCAAATTCTTCGTCCAATTGTTGTACCATATGCTGCCATCCGACTACACTTGATCGAACCCACCCCAGGATTTAAAAGATGCAGTAAATCCTATTGACAATCATACTGTTACAAATTGAAATCAGTGCAATCCTCTCCTCTGCATGATTAATTCTCCTTCTCTATAGGGCTTACTGCAACAGAGTAACTGTTGCACAAACACACCTCTCTATTGAAGCCTGTATAAAAGATTCTAGTGACAAGTCACCGACGCTATTCACCGACGGCAATTCGCGCATGTGTAGTACATTCCTGACTGACCTAAGTTCAAATGCACCGCGTTGCAATATACACACAACCGAATGCAGTAAATCTGTGTGTACATTGTACGTGTCATGCAAACCATGCTTGGCCGCGCCGCAACTGACCCTTCTTAGTCAAAAAACACGGTTCCGCGATATTAATTATGACAGCAATCAATACTCCCATTGCATTTTCCCAATTCAAACTCGGTTCCACTGCCGGAAAATAGCCATGCCAATATTTTTGCAATGTCCCATATTAGAAAAGTAACTGTCACCTTGCAATGATGACACTGGGGGTTCAGGAATGATCAAGTAATACCGACACAGATAGTACATCTCACTAGTCCTTATATCGCGCATAATATCGATTATTTAGGAGTACTTTTCAACCCTCAATTTCCGGGATTGATCATGGCGCAATCGTACCACACAAAAACAAACACCAACACTCACAAGGAAAAGGTCTTATTTAATTCCTGTTTTCAGCGTCCGATAGCCGGGACCATACCGGATTTTCCCATTATATTGAGCCTATAATTTTGACCACCTAAGGTCAAAGAAGTCTCTCGAACCGGTCATGAACACACATTGCAGAATTCCGAATCTCCCCAAGCTGTATAAAATTAGACTTCACCATTCAGTAATGAGTAATGAGCGGCGCCTCATTTGTAATTTGTATACAAATTGGGTGTGTGTGCAAATTAGGGACATTCCGTTACTTCTGGATGACTGACCGGCGCGATTAAAGACATAATTAAGGCATTTCAAAGTCACCAAAAAATGTGATATTATTTCTTCGGCTGATTCAAACACTAAAGGTGCACCGAAAGATTTCAAATAAACAGGTTTCCCTAAAAAAATGTGAAAAATATAATTATGACACTAATGTCAGTGAATGTAAGATTTCTATGACAGAAATGTCCCCATGGAAAAGGAGATAAGCTGAAAAATATTTCTTTGGTACAAAAATTGTTTGGGAAGTTTCTAATTCGAATAGGAGAAATACACAATTAAGCCTCTGTGTATATGTAAAATTAAAGCGAATGAAAATTCTGTACCAACGACAAGTAAGAACTCTATGGGGGTCTTATCTATATGAAATCACTAACTATGGACACAAGTATGGGTCCCCCAAAATCTTCCGTTGCACCTTTAACTTACAGTTAGAGGTGCTTCATTAATGTGTGAATTCACAACAACTTGTAGCGAACTATTTATTATAGTATGGCACTTATGCGGATCGTCTGAAATTTGAATGCTACCTGGTATGTCGTGCAAATTCTTCGTCCAATTGTTGTACCATATGCTGCCATCCGACTACACTTGATCGAACCCACCCCAGGATTTAAAAGATGCAGCAAATCCTATTGACAATCATACTGTTATAGATTGAAATCAGTGCAATCCTCTTCTTCTCTGCATGACAAATTCTCCTTCTCTATAGGGCTTTACTGCAACTTTTAAATCCTGAGTTGGGTTCGGTCAAGTGCGCATAACTTCAACAATACTTCGTCAATCAACACAAATGAGATGTCAAAATGCGCGTAAATAAACACCGCTTCCAATTATATCCCATAATGTATAATGCGACGTATCGTTTGAACTTGATAGACAAATTTCAGGGGTGGGGAGTTACTTTTTGGGTGTGTTTATATAAAACTTTCAACCCCATTAAACATTTAGAAATTTTACCTCTGTTAATTTACCCCATCTAAAAAATTCTCAAGGACGACAAGGTTGCATTAACAACATTTTGAATCAGCAGGTCAATATTGCCAAGAACCCATCATATGCAAGGCCATGTGTAGGTCTACCAACTACATGACCTATGGGTACTATGATACAAGTATTCAAGTTGTTCATAACATCAAAACACCGTCAGAATGAATATGGAATTGTTATCTAATGAACCATCATAAACACAAATAAAGGGGCACAAAATTATGGTAAATAGCTTTATTTTTGCCACAGGTGCGGGAATTCTCTGATAGCTAGTACACATATGAATATGGTTCCTGGACTTGGTATCTTTTCAAATCCTAAATATATTCCTATAATTATATTTACATATTAATTATGTAAACCAAGTCTTTGTACAACTAAAACTTAATCTTTCTTAAAACATATGAAATGCTTGTAACAAAAATCAATTGTTTTCCTTGAAATAGCTGCACGCCCATTTTCACTCCTCGATTTTGGTATGTTACCATTGAACCATTGTTATTACGCCTTGATTATAATAAACCCCAAAACTAATCCCCATAAATGCAATTAGTTTGTACTCCAAGCACTTGAATACATTATCTGATACTATATTACGCTTTAATACCTCTTGTATTATGAGTGAATAAATATTTAATCTATATTTTTCTCTATATTTCAGTCATTAGGTGTGTATGTATTGCTTAAACCCTAACAAAATAATCAATTTTACAAATGACAACTGCATGTCAAACACACACATGAACACACAACACACACGCACACACCAAACCCATGAAGCAGTGTTTATTGGTAACCATTATCTGGAAAAGAACAGAAAAAGAGTAATTTTAATTTAAAAGAGACTTTCTGTGATTACAACATTAGCTGTGAGTTCGAGCCCCCTCTGTGGCCAACATGCTGTGCACTTGGGCAAGGCACTTTATCTCTCTTTCCTCATCGACCCAAGTGATATTCGGGTAGCTGCTATTGCCACCCAGATTAAAACACACTATCTTTGCTACAGCCCTTCATGGTTTACAGGAATTTCCTATAATGAATTGACTTCCTGAGAACAACCTGCCTATTCAATTAACAGGTTAACATTTTAGTGAATACCCTTTCGTTTCTGCTGTCTGATTGGCTCATTACAGGACACAACATGAGATAGCCCTCTGAGTAAACCAATTCAATAGAGTTGCTTTCTAGTCTTCTATATCTCTAAACCATCCCGCCATTCCAACAGTATCTCTGATTTGCTCTTTTCCCCCAGTATATTACCCTCCAAGTGACCAATCAAAATAATACTCAAGATTCCCGATAATAATAATAATAAGTTTTTATACAGCGCTTAATCCCCGTAAACAGGCTCAAAGTGCGGTTGACAATTATTATTACGCTGGCTTCAAGAAATCGTCGCAATCATTTAATTTCATTCAGGTGGCTGCTCAAAGACATGCCTTACAAGCGAACAATCCTGTTAGCAGTTAGAGAGTAATATTTCCCATAGCAGCTCCTCAGATTTCGCTTGGGTCGACGAGGTATCTTGCCCAGGGACACAAACATGTTGACCACAGTTGGGCTCGAACTCACGATTTTAACAGTCTAATGATCACGATTCGTACACTTTTCCACTGGACAACACGTGCTCTCGATAGGTAGATATTGCCCAGGTGGTTGAGTTGTTCAGGTAACTTAAACAAGAACACTGATACAAGAACACTGGATGGGTTTTATTAGGGATGCAGACTATGTTAAAAGGTCTTTTGAGATTACACCATTTTGGGCTCCAAATGCCATTCTTTCTCACAGAAACTGGACCTATGATAGTTATACCTGAAATGCAAATTTCAAGCCAAATTTAACACAATTTGCTTTTCCCTCAGCATTTTTCAAAGCTTGAGTAAATTTGCAAACTTTTGGCTCCATATGGATAATATTTGGTCAAATTTTCTCACAAACATTAGAAAAAAAAAAACAATTTCAAAAGCGATCCATCTGTACACTAAAATTAGCATAAAAGATGGGTCTTTATAATACCAGAAGGCTGAAAATGAGACCATGACAGCACAATACTACTTGGACAATTTGTGTTGACAAACCTCCGGATGTCAAATGACAAGTTCAGGGATCATATATCAAAGGTCATTTAGAGTCTTGCTGATTTAAATTAAATATTGCATTTAAATCATGCATAATACAGTTTTTCACTTCAATGATTGCATCACATTCACCATCTGACCTTGTTAGTTTACCATTTTATCTCAGCATGTTATGCTGAACACTTTATTAGTAGTTATTATAAGTAGTCATCAAAGCAACTTACCATGGAGCACAAAGACCACAAAGTATTGGACAATGCCTGATAAGAAGTCTATCATCACAGTGAGATTGGGAAATTGGAGTACACAGACGTGATTTCTGGATACATTCCCTTTCTGCAATTCAAGTACATGCATGGTTATATTGTACTGGAAAGTATGGCTAAAAATTATTTGTCTGATACTACTCCCAGCCTTCTTTTCAAATGCCCTTGAGATTTTACATAACATAAAATAAACATGTTGACAATGGTAACCGCATTATACGCATGTGACACTGTCCTCTAACAACATTCTACGGCTTTTAATGTGTAATTATACAAGAGTCTAGTATCTGTGAAACATAAAAGAGTTGTATTTCAAATAATTTCATTGTTCCACAAATAACTGTAAAACCCCCATTTTGACACATTAGTCCTAGCAAGGCTAATTTTTCAAAGAATTTTCCTGAAAATGTTTGGTGTACAAGAGTAAACAGAAACAAATGAATATGTCGGAAGTTTACAGTAATAATTTCTTGAATTAATCTCACCGCACTTTTTTGCATTGCATTCCACCATTTTCATCTATGCCACAGCACACCTTTTTATGAAGTTCACCTTCGCCTTTCCAGATATTTAATTTGTGTATTAATTGTTATGAAATAAATATTTACTTTCACAATTGTTTCCATGCCAGCCTTGTTGACAAGTACAAGTGCATGTAGCCTCATCCAATGTGCCGCCATTTTGACAAGTCAATGAACAATCTGAAAAAGAGAAGAAAATGTCTCATATATAAAAGTCTAATATAAGGAACCATTAGATTGTACATTTGTCTGTGTGTATGTATATATATCATGTCAATAATTGATGTCACCTACAGGTGGCTTCCTAATGGTGTTACAAAAATCGCGATTTAAATCAACGTGGAAGGAAAAATGGTCATGCTAAACCAGCCTCTTCATCCTTTTGCCTTTTGAGTGGAATATTTTTCGCCTCGATTTTCTTTGCAGTTGTACTGCCTGCTTAACTTGTCATTTTTAGCAACACTATCTTACCTTCACAGGTTAGACCTCGCCATGGGAAGAGGCAATAGCATCTGCAATATCCTGGTATCAATTCTTTAGCAAGTACTTTAGCAAGAGTGCCATTATTTTGACATGGTTCATATCCAATGCATTCTACAACATACAGAACAGAAAAAAAATAATAGACCAAACTGAAAGACTGTCTTGCAAATAAGCGTATTTTCATAGGGAGGTCAGTAATGTGAATTACTGAATTTGCCCTATCGTCCTATCAAATTAACTTGTTGATAGAGGTCAAATGTCCAACCATCACAAGTCCTATGAAACGGGTTGAATTAAGTCTTTACATTCAATGGGTAAATGGACGGTAACATATCTAATTTTAATATGAAATAAGAAAAGCGGTCGCAAGGACTGTCCCTTGTGGCAGCACCAAATACCAGAGCCAAGAACTAAGATGTTTGCCAGCCACTTTGGACATGGGTATATCACCGCCAATAGAAATCCAAAAATTCTGTTCCAAAAGGTATATAGTTAACAACTTGATGATTTGCAAAATATTTTTATCAAGATGGGTGTTTCTAGCACTGGACACACAATGGCCTCACAAAGCTCAGAGAAAAACTGGAACCGCGCCACAATGCCAATAGTTAACATAGTCCTTTTGGCACCACCACCACTCGTTATTTCTAATGTATCATTCATTTTTCATTTTGTATCAGAGTCTCTTGGGAGACCAGGACTAAGAGGAGTAACCCTGAATAAGAGTGCTGTCCTTTTCTTCCTTCCTTCCTCCTTTCCTCCTCCTCTTCCTCAGCATCACAGTAAAACCTTACCACATTCTGCACAGTATCGTGACACGTACTGCTCATCGTATACAATATGTAGGACATACTACCCGCATGCTCATCAAGTTGACATTCATCTACAGTGGGGTAAAGTAACAATATCAAAGATTTCAGCCCCTGGATGTAGGCAATATACTCTAAACGGGTCATTTTAGGTACATATGTGCATATAGGTACATTATTTGCATATGCATATTTGGGATTGGGTTTTGCACCGAATTAGAGAACTCCAAAGAGAGAAAGCATATTCCTGCAGATTGCTTTTTTATATCTGATGACGTATTACATTAGTGAAGACTGTAATTAGTCCTCAAATTTCAGATAAGAAAACAAATCCATTACCTTGGCAGTTTGACACCTTTAATAACCGGTATTCACAATAGCAGGTACAATTGACACTCTAGAATAACCATGGCCCACTACAATTCAGACTAGGTTCAGCATCACACGCTGATAAGGGGAAACTGCAATAAAAATAGTTGTGTTTGCATATGAATGACTGGCATGGCTTGAGACTAGGTTAACATTCAGTCACTGATTAATTGTAAGCTTTGGGCTAAATATGATTAATGGCAAAACGATCAACTCTGTTCCGATTTATATTAGTTTTGGAAAATATTTTTTTAGCACAACAATTACTTTTTGGAGATACAGGATGCAGGCAGGTAGAAATCAAGAGCTGTATGTCATCAGCATACATTAAAAATTTATACCATGACGGCCATATGACTAAAGGTCCTCATTCTTAAGATTAACCTCACACATTTCACTTATAAATAAAAAACCTGAAAAATTATAAATTAGCTTGAAACTCAAAGCTTCATAAGAATGCGTGATTTAATTATACATTTTTTCAACTCATTTCAAGACGCATGCATTATTTCCAGCTAAATCCCTTTGAGGCTAGACGTTTCATTTACAATCCTAAGTATGCGACTGAGGGATGCAATTATTGCAATTGATTACGTCATCGCTGTGCGATGTTGTGCAGTAGCGCTTGACGGAATCAATGGCAATACTTCATTTGCACACTTGGGACTTCACGTCTAACCATTTTTTCAGTTCATTAAAAACAAATCCACTGCAAAATCTAGACAATCAGGAGAAATGGGGCGTATGTCGTATATGAAATATGTATGTATTGCTGTAATTGTCGTAATTTTGCAGAGACCCATCAAAATCCTTCCTAACACATGCAATACTTCGAAAAAAAAAATTGTTCAATGTTGACACTCACCTGGCAAAAATCTAGGTTGGAGAGTAAACACAACGACTGGGTTCCAGCGAGTGTGGGTATTTTGGTGTAAATTCTTGGTGGTAATATCAATTGATAATAGTTCCTGGTTTGGGTGTGGTTGGAGTTTCTCGTGTGCATATAGTGGGAGTTCTGGTGTGGGTATGGGGGAGTTTCCTTGGGTGTGGTGGGAGCTCTCCGGGTGGGTATGGTGTGATTCCTGGTGTGGTGGTGTGGGAGTTCCTGGTGTGGGGGTGGTGGGGAGTGCCTTGTGTGGGTGTGGTGGGAGCTTCTGGTGTGGGGGTGGTGGGAGATTTTTCATGGTGGGTAGTGAGTTTTCTAGGGTGAATGTTACCGAAGTTCTGTGTTGGTGTGGGTGTTTCTGGTTTGGGGTGTTTGGAGAGTTTCTAGTGCGAGTGTTACAGAAGGTTCTGAAAGAGGGTGTGGAGAGAGTTTGTCTGGCTCGGTGTGTGGTGAGTTTCTAGTGTGACTGTTACAAGTGGTTTCTCTGATGTTGGATGTGGAAAGGAAGTTTCTGGTTTGGTTTTGGTGTGAATTTCTGGAGTACGTTTCGTGGGTTTTCAGAAGGTTTGGTTTTGGTGTTGTGGTAAGCTTCTGATGTGGGTGTGGTGGAGATTCTGGTGTGGGCGTGGGTTGGAGTCTGGTGTGGGTGTTGTCGGTGTGAGCGGGGGTTTCCTGATGTTTGGGTGTGGGTGGGAATTTCTACCGAGTGTGTGATAAGTAATTACTGGGGTAGGTGTTCCAGAAGGTGCTGATGTTGTGTTGGTGAGAGTTTCTGGTGAGGTTGTTCTAGGACGTTCGGATGTCAGTGTGGAAGGATTTTCTAATGGTGGGTGTACCTGGAGGTTCTGGTGTGGGGGTGGTGGTGAGTTTCTGTTAGGGTTGTGTAGGAGTTTCTGGTGTAAGTTTGCCATAAGGTTCGATGTGAGTTGTGAGGGAGTTCCTGTGTGTTTGTGTGGGTGTGGTTGGAGGTTTCCTCGTGTTGTGGGTGTTTGAGTTCCTGGCCTGCATGTGGTGGACGTTTCTAGTGTGAGTGTGGTGGGGAGTTCTGGTGTGGGTGTGTGGTAGTTTTCTTCTTGGTGGTGTATAGTGGGGATTTTCCAATGGTGGAGTGCGGTGGGAGTTTCTCGCTGGTGTGGGTGTGTTTTGTTCTGGCATGAATGTGTGGGTATTTTCTAGTGTGGGTGTGGTGGGAGTTTTTTGAGTTTGGGTCTAGTGGAGTTTTTGATGTGGGTGTGGTGGGCGCTTCTGGTGAGGTGGGAGTTTCTGGTGTTTGGTATGTTGGGAGTTCCTAATGTGAGTGCGGTGGAGTTTCTGGTGTGGTGTTGTTTGTGTTCCTGGCCTTAATGTTGTGGTATCTTTCTAGTGTGGGTGTGGTTGGAGTTTCTGGTTTGGGTATAGTGTCGTTTTTGCTTGTGGGTGTGGTGGGCGGCTTGTTGAGGTGGGATTTCCTGGTGTGGTGGGGTAGGAGTTTTGTTGTGTGTGTGTGGCCCGGCATTTCTGGTGTGTGTGGTGGAAGTTTTGCTTGCTTTTTCCTGCATTACATGTGGTGGGCATTTCTGGGTGTGTGTGGTGTGTTTCTGGTTTGGGGGGGGGGTGGTTGGAATTCTTTTCTTTGAGTAATTGTGGTGGGAGTTCCTGGTGTCGGTGTGGTGGGGGTTTCTGGTGTGGATGTGGTGGCAAACTCTGGTGTGGTGTGGTGTGAGATGCTTCTGGTGTGAGTGTGGTGGGGGCTTCTCTGGTGTGATGTGGGGGAGCTTCTGGTGTGAGTGTGGTGTGAGCTTCTGGTGTGGGTGTGGTGGAAGCTTCTATCTTGTTGGCGTGTTGTTGGAATGCCTGTCGTGGGTTTGGTGGACGTTTCTTTTTTTGTTGTTCGTTTGTGTCTTTCTAGTGTAGGTTTTTTGCTTCTTTTTTGGGTGGTTTTTTATTTTCTTTTTTTGTTTGTTTTATCATTTTCTCGTATTTGTTTTTTTTGTTCATTTTCCCTGTGGGGGTGGTCGGACTCCAGATTTGGTGTGTTGGCATTTCTGGTGGTGGGGTGTGGTGGGAGTTTCTGGTGTGGGTGAGTGTGAGTTGTCAGGGTGTGGGTGTAGTGGAGTGTCAGGTGTAGGTGTGGTGGGAGTTCCTGGTTTGGGGGTGTGGTGGGTGTTTCTGGTGTGGGTGTGTAGGGAAGTTTCTTGTGTGGTGTGTGGTAGTTTCTGGTGTGGGTTTGGTAGGAGTGGTCTGGTTTGGGGTGTGGTGGCAGTTTCTCATCCTGCAGTGGTGGTAGTTCCATGGGTGGGTGTGGTTGGAGTTCGATGTTGGTGGTGTTTGGGCGTTTCTGTGTGGGGTTGTTGTGCGAGTTTCTGGTGTGGGTGAAGTGGGAGTGTCTGGTGTGGTTTGTGGGTGGGTGTTTCTGTTTTGGTTTTAGTGGAGTTTTCCTTGTGAGGTGTAGGAGGATTCCGAGTGTGTTGGGATTTCTTCTGGTGTGGGTGTGGTGGGAGTTCCTGGCATGACTTTTGGTGTGAGTTTTTGGTGTGAGTGTTTTTTGCATTCCTGTCATGAAGAATGTGCATGGGCATTTTTTGTGTGGGTGTGGTGAGAATTTCTGGTGTGGGTGTGGTGTGAGTTCCAGGTGTAGGTTTGGTGGTAGTCTCTGGTGTGGGTGTGGTGGGAGTTCCTGGTGTCGGTGTGGGGGGGAGTTTTTGCTAATGTGGGTGTGGTGAGAGTTTCTAATGCATGTGTGGTGAGAGTTTCGGTGTGGGGGGGGTGGGATTTTCTGGTTTGGCAGTGGGGTACAATTTCTTTCTGGTGTAAATCTGAGAGTTCGGGTGGCGGTGTGGTGGGAGTTTCCTGGTGTTGTTGTGGGTGGGGAGTTTCTTCTGGTGTGAATGTTTGTTTGAGTTCTTGGTAATGAATGTGGTGGGACTTCTGGGGTGGGTGTGGTGTGAGTTTCTGATGTGGTATTTGAATTCTGGGTAGGTGTAGTGGCAGTTCGTTGTATGTGTGGGGACTTTCTGGTGTGGTGGGAATTTCTAGTGTGGTGTGAATGTGTCCTGTGTAGGGTGTGTGGGAGCTTCTTCTTCTGGTATAGGTGTGGTGGGAGTTTCTGGTGTGGGTATGTGGGAGTTCTGGTCGGCGTGTGCTGGCATTTCCTGATGTGGGCTTGGTGGAATTTCTGTCTGTTCTGGTGTGGGTGTGGGTGAATGTTTCTTCTGTTGGCGTGTGGTAAGGAATTTCTTTTTGTAAATGTATGGACTTCTGTTGAAAGTATTGTGCTTGGAGGTTCTGGCTCAGGTGTACCAGGTATTCTGCAGTGGATTGGAATAAGTTTGAGTGGCTCTGGAAATTCTTGTGTGGGGGTGGGAGTTGGTTCTGATATAGGTGTCGAGCTAATGTGCTTTATTGTTGTATGAATTTCAATATGCTGCCATTTGAGCTGGAAACGAACAATAGTTGTTTTTGGAAGTGTAGGCGCTCTAATTGGTTCTGTTCTAAATGGCGTGCTATTTCTACTTATGTTTTGTCACATGTGTGACCACAAAATCGGCTTGTAATTCATACATTGGTTCCACATGCCCCTCTCAGCCCCATAGTGTTGAACAACAAGACAAATAATTGCTGCAAAAAACCCGTCCGTGTCAGTGTGCACTCATCAATATCTACTGAAACAATTTTAAAGAACACTTGAAACTAACACGTCTATTAATGTATAAACTGCATTCTCTCTCCTTCAGACTAAGGGGCCATTGGGGCATTTAAACTTCTGAAAGGTGGAACTTATTAAATG
>JAMKCH010003006.1:0-42885 GCA_023653785.1 Ophioderma brevispina
AAGTCACATGGGTCACATGAGGTCACCAAAATGTCACTCCACCCCACCTCTTGCCACCCAAGTTACTCATCGAGCCCTTACAGCACTCACACGGGGCATGCAATATAGGAGGGTTAACATTTTGACCAGCCCAAAGGTCCCATGAGGTACCATCAGTCACCACACACGCATCATTTCCACTAAGTTAATTCATCATAGCCCTTACGGAACTCATACGGCATGCAATATATTAAGTGTTAACACTTTTGCCCAAAGACACCACACGCAAAGATACACACAGAGACATTCGACACAAAAAATTGGGAGCTGTCTGTCTGGCTATATGTTTTGTAACCCTTTGACATATGGAGCTTATATTTTGGCATGCAGGAAACACCATTAGGAAACACCAGTCTGACATTGTTATCAGGATCTCAGAGGACCAAAAGGTCCAAGATCATCTGTAGAATTGCCCCATCTGTCCCTCTATCTGGCTATCCATTTTGTTATGCTTTGACACATGGGGCTGCTATTTGGGGAGGGACAGTCTGATTTTGTATCAGTGTCAGAGTGACCAAAACATCAAGGTTCATTCAAGAGATTCTCAATTGCATAGGAAATGCCCTATGACTACCAAATTAGGTCAAAAGGACCAAAACAAATACAAACAGAACAAATCTGAGGTAAAGGTCACGCACATAGGTCAAATGTCACACCCAGGAATGCACTGGTTACATAAATAATAACAGTAATATTCGGGATCTTACATCAATTGCACAGTGATTGGATAAATGTGGTTCACTCCAGTATGGGAATAGTGTACACACAAAAATATACTTAAGAATGAGTTTTGAACAAAGACCTGGTTTGAAAGTACCACAATGTCTTTTGGAGTCAATACAGGACTGACAAAAACACTCCAAAGGACAAGTGCACCAAAACACAAAAAATGATAATGAAAATTCAAACATCTAAAAGGTAACTACAAACAAATGGGCTTGGAGTTTATTTAATTTAAGACCATTCTTCATTTCTACGTTTGGAACTTACACAACATTTGTATATGGTTTTAAGCCAAACAAAATTGTAAAATTGACAGATAGGTGCACTTGTACCCTCTATATCACTAAGATTATTGGGCTACCTCTTTTTTTCTTCTTTTTTATTGTTTAATGCAAGATAAAATATCTTCATGAAAAATGACACATACAATCCAGATGTGACAAAAAATCATAATAACATTTTTTACATACCTACCGAGTTCTTGTATAAATATAAATGAATCTCTCTTAACATCATTAACCTACTTTTTCAAAAGATAATCAGGTTCATCACTCCTCTTTGTTGGTTCTTCTATACGGTCGTGTTGTTACTCCTGCCACTTATTAGTCGTTCTGTTCTGCTGGTAGTTGTTTATCCTGCACAACCACATTAGTAGCCCTCTCCTCCTCTCTGTAATAGTAGATGTAGGCAATGTCTTCCCTACTCATCAGATTGTTACTGAGGGTCTTTTGGGTTTCTTAGGCAATGCCGGTGGTGCCTCTGTGGGAAAAAAAATAATAAAGGGATGCTTATAAATTATTGATTGATACTGATGATCCATTGATTGACCATTCTTTCGATCCAAAAAAATTGACATATTTCAAAACACGATTTATGAGATAATCCATGGATTCAATCTGTTGAAAAAACTTTGCACATGAATATATGATCATTGTCAAATGATGACCTGGGTCAAAACAGTGTAAATTGTTTTCTTGTGAATGATAACAGGGTCATTACAATACAATGCCAAATAATGTACCATATGACCAAAGACATGTAGAACCAGGAATCCATGAATGATGGCAAAACTATTAAGTCATGCTGAACCATATTGTACAGATGTAATCTGCAGCATCAAATATCTGTGTGATTGCAACATGTAGTTCTATCATTCTAACTCATGCTTACCCCAATACAAGTGGGGGTGAAAAATGTAACCTGGGCATTTGATTGACTCTCATCAATGATGACCATCTAATTATTTTAAACAAAGCATGATACAAGTATGGCATACAACCGTGTGAGCACACTGTCTATACTCGGGGACAGAATCCCTTTGACGAGCGCGCGTACCACCTGGTTGTAAAGGGGTGGAGCTATCAGCGCGTATGATGCGTGGTCAGTGACCCAGCAGAGACAAGTGCATTTTTTCTGCCAGTAAAATACGCCCACAAAACAGAAGTATGCACGTCAAGGGTTTCTGTCCAGAATATAACCGATGGTATACGGGAACAGGTTGGCGTAGCATATCTTCCCTCGCCTTTCACCAATGAGGTCCCTGGTTCGATCCCCGGTTGGGGGCTGTTCACAGGGCTGTATGTGAATTTGGTTCTCGAGCATTACGCATTCCCGCAGGTTTTCTCCAGGTACTCAGTTTCTCACTGAATCTAAATTGAGCTCTTGGCATAAATTGTTCTGGTATCCATGGTTTCTCTGATGTGCTGAGGCCTTTCATGGCTGCCGTAATGCACAGCGCATTGAGACGTTTACGTGGATATGTGGAGCGTTAAAAATACACATATTATAATAGCAAAATGGTGATGGAAAATTATGATCTGAGTCTAAAGTTAAAATGTACAAAAAAGAAAAACAATACTGTCAATTACACGGGTTTCTTTCACTTTTCTATTTAGATATACATTCAACCAATATGCACCTACAAATTGTTGGTCTTGAGAGCAAGTCTTAGCATTTGTAGTTCCCAAGCAGCATTAAAGGGACATAATTGAATAAAAAATTAAAAAAAAAAATTGAACCATGAATGAAAAAGGCCCCTTACTGAAATCACTTCCACGAGTTTGAAAATACAGGGTTGAATAGATAATTAAATAAAAAACATTTAAAAACAGGAAGCGTTCCAGGGGAGGAGTGGCAGTTTGTGGTAATTCGGAACGAAAAATCAAGGTGTTACATCTCTGACAGGAAGTTACAGTGTTGTATCTAGCATGGTTTGCGAAACAATTCAAAAACATTTAGCCACCAGGATTCAGGCATTGTACTTTGGCTTGTCGTACGATCTTGATCTGGCAAGTGAAAGATGGCTTAGCTGGGATTAGCACATCATATACAATAGCAATGGTCTGTAAGCTGATGACAACATGCTTTTCAAGTTTGGTAAATGCTGGCGTAATGTAGTATCCTTGTTCCAGAAATTGCCACAAACTGCCACCTCCCCCTGGAACTCTTCTGTTTTACACAAGGTAAACATCCAAAGTTGTTTTCAAAACTCGTGGACATGATTTTCAGAAGGGTCCTTTTTCCTTATGTCAATTTGTATCTCCTCCCCCATCGCCATTATGCCCCTTTGAACATGAATATCCTCTCCTTAAACCCAATATCATATTTGTTAATTTCTGTTGGCCTTCATTTATGGTATGGTAACAACCTCAGCCAAAAACCATATCCACGACCACATACGAAGTCAACATTCCTTTAGAAAATAAAGCAGTAAAGGTTGTTGAATTCATAGTGGTTAGGGGAAGATGTTCAGGTTACAGAAACACATGCCAGAAGAGGTCATCTCACTACCCCTTGAAATACAAGGTTGATTCTTCATGTTATATTTATCATGCAAGACCTGTTTAACTGCTCCACCTGTGCGTGCCCTTGGCTTCTTTTTAGCTGGACCACAGTGTCCAGGTTCATTGGGGGTCCTAACCCTATCCATTGCTGTGCACGACTCTTGGAGTAGGTTGTAACTTTCTGCTTGGGCTTCTCAATTAGCCAGCTGCGGTTGCTGACGGTACTCTGGGCGTCATCAAATTTACGTTTCTTGCTTGTGGATGGTGATGGGTCTTTCTCTAGGGCTTCTATGAGTCTTTGCCTAAACAGAAACCTTTATTTGGCAAAGTTGGCAAATTTTGCTAGAATGCATATTGGCAAAAGTAACTTGAGGCTAATGTTAAATCTTTCTTTTTTAAATTTTGTTGGTTTTATCTATTTGGTGAAAAATGGCAAATTACATCTGACCGAATTTTTAAAAATTACATTGAAATTCAATCTTCTGTAAAGAAAGTTTTGAAAGCAACATTATGTCAAAATGGTTCCCTTTGCATTCAATGATCATTGTGGTTAGTAATCAGTTATTGTCACGATTAGGCAATATCTTTGGGCATTACAGAATGTACACATGCATGGCTACCATTAACTTGTGCTGTTTGAAAAAGGACAGTTTTAGAGTTGTCCTAGTATCAGTGGATTTCCAAGGATAGGAATGGAATAAAAATTCAAAATTATGCAATTATGTGACTAAAACACCATCTTAACTTTGTGTCTAGCATCACAAAAAATATAACCTAACCATATAATATCACCCGAATTCTCAATCATACCCTGGAATGCATTAAGTATGCTTAAATGATGTAGCATGGGAGTTTCCGTAACCTGACCATCTGATACACTTTTTACTGACACACATTAATGAAGTCGGAAACTCTCAGGAATAAAGCACGTTATTCCGTTAAGGTTTCCGAATTCAAAAGGTGCAGAAAAAAGTGTCTAAATGGGTCAGTCCGGAAACTCCAGGTTAACCATTAAACATCAGTATTTTGTTCAATGAAAGCTAATAATTAAATAAATACTTTTAATAACAGACATTTGAATCAAAGAATCTGATTCCCATCCATGTGTGTCATCTACCTACCGTTCTGCTTTAGATGTACACCCATGTGCTCCGTAACTAGAACATTTGTGTTGTTTTGAGTTACTATACTCCATTCATCTGGATTCCAATCTCTGAACTAAAAGATTAAAATGTAAAAACACATTAAAATACTTTTGCAAGTCATTTGTCAAAGCCAATTGCCTACCCACAAACTACTTGCATAATAAATAATATGTGATAAATTTCCAACACAGTGTCACAGCTTTTTGATCCACCTTATCCTACATTCTCTGCACAAGTTGATCTCGAGTGACCATTTGACTTTGTAAACAAACCGTTATCTCTACCATGACATGCAATTCTCTATGGCCACCTGACCAAGTTGTGGCAATTGGAAGTTAAGGTGCCATGCACAAGCAATTTGAGAAAAGTTAACCAAACGTTAACGAACCACACACACACACACACATACACATGGACGGACAAAGGATTTGGATTTGTATGCGCCTGCCTGCAATCTTACAGGGGCCACAAATAATTTGCAAAATTTTATTGAGTTCAAGCTGATAGTGAAAGTAACTCGATATCAGACAATGTTTTTCTATGTGCTAGTGTTATTGACAGCGGAGTGCATGACCAGAGCATGAGGGAAGAGTGTGCCTCAAAAAAAATTGGGGAGGAGGGGATCAGGACAAAAGATGAGCAAATCATACTAATCAGTCCGTTTTGGACTTATTTACTTCCAATTAGCAGGGCTTTTCTACAGACTGGCCAGGTGGTTAGCTTGGTGGTTTTAAGAGAAAATCATTAGTAAAATACATAGTGTCAAGGCAGGCGTTATTTTATAATTTCCCTACACTTAAAAACTTAAATTCTATCTGCTGCCTTATTGAAAAATGCAGGCAATCCTGATTGTCAGTTTACTGCAAATTATTCTGCAATAATGGGTCACCAAAGCATGTTCTTATTACCTCAGCTGTTTTAGATAATATAATAGAAATAAAGGGTTTGCAGTATCATTTTCTGGGCTCATTAAATGTACCTCGTCATGGAAAAACTTCAAATAATGGGCTCGGCTGCACATCACCCATTATTGAGTTTTTCTGACCTCGGACACATTACTCACCCCAAAAATGATACTGTATCACGCTTTATTTCTTAATTTGATGATTCTTTTAAGGTGTCATGACACCATTCAAGATGAAATCTGAAGATATTGTAATTTCAAAGATCGCTACCCTACATTACTCTTAACCAATTTTAATGTTCAATTTTAAGGATTAAAAAAGATTTTAACCAAGTTACAAAGCTTTCGACCAAGTTTACACCTAGTTTGTAATTTTAAGGGGAGGGCTTTTTCACACAAAACAAAGAAAAAGAAATGTAATGCAGTAACAAGAATGCTAATTCCTAGCATATCAGCTTACTTCTCAGGATCTTTGTAGTTCACTTTCGGTAGATTTCGCCGACTTCTGGTAGCACCTATTCCATCCCCTGAATGTTGTAGTATTTTCTGAAACGAACAAGTTAGAGCAGTAGGTAAGTAAATTTCACAATGCAGATCGAAATGTTACTTTAAGATAAATCACGACTCAAGCAAGATATACTATCCTGCATATACCGATGAAGAGCATGTAGAAATATAATCAAATAAATCAGCATATAAAATACATATTCCTGCCTATAAGAACTTTTGAAATGGTGAACTTAACTACCACTAATGATCTATACCTTCCTAAGCTGGCTGGACCATCTACAAACTAAATGTCTTGAAATGTACTCTCATTTAAATTAGAGAAAAACATACTCTCTAGTGTTTTTTGGGACAATCATTTGTTTGACTCAGTCTACATAACCTTTAACTTCAATTCTTGACACACTTGCATCCCCTGTACAAGGATTCATTCACGCGCTAATGGGAAGACTTTATACAAAGTTAACAGTAAGGTTAACATGACAATGGATAATGACCTCATTTAACCCATTTTCCAATGTGAGGATTTTAACATGTTAGGTTAACATTCCAGGTTAACATCTTCACAATTATAATGAAAAATTTGACCCCTACATGACCTTTGACCTCAAACACGTGATAACTTGTCCATCATTCTATCCACAGATTATCGCCGCCAAGTTTCGTTAAGATTAGAGATATTTCATTATACTACTAGGTTCTGATTCAGATCCAATAAAAAAATTGTACTCACTAGAAATTGCAAATTTTTCAAGATTTAGAAAATAACTTTGCCAATTGGGGCTTGCCATTCTAGGGACCATTATAACAATAACATGACATAACTACATACCCTTTGACTGCCAACAATCCTCAACTACTTGCATCACCCTACCCAAGGATTCTGTTACCAAGTGTAGTTAAGATTATAGTTTATTTTTGAATATGGGAGATTTTAACATACTTTGAATTAGCATTCCAGCTTATCATTTTTAACACACACACACACATACACACTCCCACATACACATACAGATGGTTGCCATTTCATAGCCCTTTTCTGAACACATTCATAAATATTTAAATACTATTTCAACAATGATATACATTAATTATCTTAAGTTTCAATTAAGGCAACTCTCTTCATTCAAGAGGAACTCAGTGCTGAAATGATAGCTCTCACTAACCTAATTAAAAAGATCAAAATGAATATTTCAAATCTTACCTTGCAGAGGTTATGAAAGCTTTCCACAGATGTCACAGTTTCTCTATCAAACTCCCTGCCCTCTTCTCCACCAACATTTTGGTGTATCTCTGCAGCCTCATCAGATTCAGCCTCTATGATCTGAGAACCATACATACTGGACTGGTGACCATTCTTATGTTTGTTACTTGATGCTGAATTCTCCAGGTGCTGATGAGACTTTGTCTTGTTACATGGCTTTCCACTGTGGTTTGTCTTCTGTGGTAAGGCATTTGGTTGATATTTTACTTTTGGCAGCTCACCATCATCTGATGTAATCAGGTCCTCATCTGTAGAGAGACATCTCTTCAACTTCTCCTTCTTTTGAGGATGGTCGCCTATTGCCCTCCCTTTTCCCTTTTGAGGTTTGATACCATTGTCAGATTCATGTTGCAGTATTTTATTATTTGTTTTGTTTTTCTTTGTTGCCATTAACTTGTTCTTTGAAGATGGCTGATGATACATTACTTCTTCCTCGCTATAAAGATCTTCTGGCAGTTCACCATCATCTGTTAAGCCCATGTCCTCGTCTGTTGATAGATTTTCCTGTGGTGTTTTGATTATGTGCTGTGTTGATAGATTTTCCTGTGGTGTTTTGATTTTGTGCTGTTTATATTTTTCTTTATTCCTTCCTTTCAGTATTTTGATGCTATCATCAGATTCTTGGTAATGCTCCATTTCTTGGTCTGTCTTGCTTCCTTTCCTATTTCCACCTGACCTCCTCCTCCTTGATGTTGGCTGTTGGTTTGCCTTGTTTGTTCTCTTTCTTCTGCTCTTCTCTTCCGTGAATCATACAACTCTTCTCTGAGTCCTCAACATTTCAGACTTTCTTGAAATGCTGTGACTTAATTCTTTCCTTTGCTTTCCTTTAACAGATGTCTTAGACTTTGCTTGCATAATTTCTTCCTGTTCTTCAATTTGTGAATTTTTCTCTCTTTCTGATTCTTCTACAGTATCAATCTCACTCTCAGCATTTGTGCTAATTTTAGCATTTCCTTGTGCTTTGTCTTTTCTCAACTGGTGAACACTAGATATTCTTGATTTCTCTGTTGGTTCTTGATTCCAATTTTCTTCATCACTCAGTTCTTCATGTCCTGATACATCATCTACTTCTGATTCAGACTGGGCAAGCTGCAAGTCCTTTGTTTGTTTGATTTCTTCCTCTCTCTTCTTTGATCTAGAAGGATTCTTGGCTACTTTTTTGTATGTCAATTCTTCCTCATCACTATTATATTCAAAGTGACCATCTCCATTGTCCACTATATCAAACCCTTCAGTGCCAAGTTGTGGTTCTTCATCTACACTGCCTGTATCTGAATCCAAGTGTGCAGCTTTCTTATGTTCCAGTTCTGTTTTCTTCTTTTCTGGTTCTCTGTCACTTTCCTCTTTCTCTCTTTCTTTGTCATCCCATTCAAATGGCAGATTTGGTGACTTGTCATTTATCTTTCTTTTCTTCATCTTCTTAAACTCTTCTTCAAGTATATCTGGTGTAGGTATAGGTCCAGTTCTGGTGGGAAACTTCCGCAGTGAGGAGTCAAACAGAGGTGGTTTGGTTGCATCATTGCCTGCTGATTTCTTGCTCCAGGAAAATGACTCTGCACTATTTTTAGCATCAATTCTTTTTGTAGCACTTTTGTTTTCTCCATGAGATTTTCTACCAACAGTCGTATGGTTTTTCGTCATTCTTTCTTCTTCTGAAATTGATTCACCTGTAGACAATTTGTTTGAAGATCTTTTTTAAGTCTAGAAGGCTTCTCCTTACTGACAGAGGCCTGGTTCTCTCTTCCTGTACTACTCTCCAAGAACTTCTCAAGATCAGCCTTTTGTTTTTTTATCTTTTGTGTCAAATCATCGAACAATTTATCATCGATTGATGCCTGGGCTGCCTTCCTGTTTTCTGGTCCCCAAGCATTTTTCAAGTTCTGCCTTCTGTTCATATAACTTCTTTTGTCAAAGTCTCAAAAATTTATGCATATTTCTTCATCCAGAATAGACCATCCCATCAACATTCTGTGGTGTTTAGCTGTTCTTCTGTCTTAAGATGACTTTGACACTGGCATCTCTCATTACCTCAACATCTGACAAACTATCATCCTCTCGTGTTCGCTTGTTTTGTTCTTTTCCCTTTAGTTCCTGCCCTAGACTTCTTTCCATTCTTGCTTGTCTTTTATTCTCCTTTTCCTTTGCCTCCATCTGCTTGCGATTCTTCATCCAGAAAGTTCTACATTACTTCTTGAAATCATTTTGTGATTGATAGGACGCCTCCTGACTAGGCACTGGAGAAAAGGCTTGGGTTGACTGCTGGGTCTGACCTCTGCCAGTTTCTGCCAGTACTAGAAACCCTGGGAGCTTGCGTGCTGTTTTCGTGAAGTTGTTTGTGCTTGCCTTTGCCCCGCTTACTACCAACTACTGTAATATGCTTTTCTTATCAGTAATTGTAGTATCATAGTCTTCACTCAGGACTGGTTCTACACTTTTTTTTTTTAATATTTTTAATGTTTTAAAAATTGTTCAAAGTTTGACTTTTTCTGCTCTTCCTTCCTGTTCTTGTTGTCTTTCCACATGCCTTTGCCTGGATCTGAGTTTCCTGACTTAATGGTGATCTGGTCACTATCAGGCATTCAGGTGGTGCTTTTGCTTTCGTACACGACCATTTCGTGGATTCCTTGTTAACACTATTGGTCTCTGTATTATTCTTGAAGCTTGTCTTTTGGAGAGTAGGTTTCACCACACCATTTTCCATTTTCTTGTCAAGTTTTTCTGAAGAATGTCGATATGTTTTCATATCTGAATAGGTTTGGTCTTTGTATAGATTGTACATCTGGTGATCTTTGTGGGTCCAAAAACACTTCATTTCTCTCTTCAAATCTGGATTGTTTTCCTATATTATGACAAGGACATAATAAATTTAAAGCTTTATATTATGTATCCCAAAGGACTGTAATCTACTAATACCATAACATAACCAGATCCTTATTTGTACTTAATTGGTGTTCTTTTGCCCAAATACCCCAAGAGCCAAAACAATTTGAAATCAGAATATTTTTCTAAAATTCACTGTACAAATTTGAACATTTCTATCACCTATGTAGTTAAAAATCTGCATTTTTTACCAAATGTATTTTTAGGCTAAAAATGGGCAAAATCTCAGAATCTTTTAGAACTATAGTTCATACCCCCCCCCCTCTCCTCTGTACTGGATTTTATAGTTTTATCATTTGTGTAAGCAATCCATCAAAAATTTCCCTAAACACCGTACTCTCATGTTTTGAGCAAAAACCATATTCACCGGTTGACTACAATACACTTTCATTTCCTATCAGAGTTTTATACTAAGTTTACCAATATTGCAGTAGTTGTTATTTTTTTAAGAACAAGAGCACAACTAAAGCAAGGTATTCCCACAGCCCACGACTATGTATCGATGAATATATATTACCTGAGTTTGTTTTCATTTGTGAAGCTCTCTTCTGTTATGGTACTCAAAGGTGGGCTGCTCAATATGAAGAATTTATATGGCACATTTGGCTCATCCTATAAAAGAAGTAGATGTTGCATATTGACAAAAGTGAAATATTTAATTTGTTAGAGCATTTAACTTGTATGGGTTATGTGAAACACCCCCAAGTAAGAGCACTGGACTGCAGGCTCATATTTGTCATGACTAACAAAGGCAGACCCCCAGTGGTTATTTGGCTTTTTCTAAGCAATTCTGGGAACAAAAGATTTGTTGATACTGCCACATTATCTTTTGTGTTTTGTACTAAGCCTTAACCTCACCAATTTTTTTTTGTGCACATGGAGGGGTTTGAGTTCAAGATCTCTCCCAGTCAAAATCCGTTTAAATCAAATTTAATAAAGTTTCCTTGTATCCAAATGTTCAATTGCCATTTACCTCTTTAGTCTACTGCTGAATGTGCGGTACACAAGGTAGAGATGCAGGTATGATGTCTGTATTCACGCTGTCCTGGGTTCCAGGTACAGAACGTGGAATGACAGGCTGGATAGTATCAAAGAGAAATAACAAATATTTTAACACATCTGCGTGTAGGCAATTGGATTGTTAGCAAGTGTTATTTTGAAAGATTTACAATGTGTGATTATATACCAGTAAAACCTGATAAGATAGAGAAGAGCAATTTTTTTGTTTTCTATGGTTTCCACTAAGTGCTCAATTTTGTTTACTGAAGTTGATTTGTCAGATTTATACATTTTTACAACGTTATTGTGCATTTCTAACTGATCAGGTCAAACAGAATATGTTCTCTCAGAATTATCTATAGTGATATCTCACTCAACCAATCCAATCAACTGATTTCAATCTCATCACATAAATCTTACAAAGACGCAAAACAATGATATTGAGGAGATGATCGAGAGGCCAATAAGGCCAGATGTGATCATCCCCTAAACCTAAGAAGTTTCATACAAAACCAAACAAAATGCACACATACACACAAAACAAGACATGCCCCAACAAAACTCATTCATATTCAGCTACGAGTATAGATTTGAATTGATTTCTAAAACACTTAGCATTTTGCACATTTGATATTATTGTCCAAAGAATTCCATAATTTTGGGCCAGAATTTCTCACAGCGCAATCGGAAAACATTTTCCTGTTATTATTAATACTATAATTGTGGGCATTTCTTGTATGGTATTTATGTATTTGGGCATGTTTTACAAAGTAATTCTCAAAAGGTTTTGGTATTGGTCAGTAATAGTGTTTATACATAAACACTCCAAGTTCCAGCTTATATGTATCAAATACATTCAACAAATTGAATTTTGAGAATAATGGTCCCGAATGACATCTATAATGACTATTCGTAATCATCCTTACCGTCCATTTTTGCAACTTAAATATTTTATCTAAATAGGTTTTATTGGAACTACCCCATATTAAGATACCATAGTTTTATGTAAGTATACTAACGACAATATCAGAGTTAATACATATCCAGGTACAAAGTGTTTAAGTTTGGAGAGTAAACCAACATTTCTTGAAATATTTTTTGATATTTGATCGATGTGATTTTTTCCATGTAAATGTTCATCGATGATAATCCCTAAAATTTGGGGTCTCATCAACACTCTGCTCTATTGTCACGTTTATCAGTACAACATTAAAATGTTTTGTAGTATTGACCCCCGTTTTGTCTTGCCAATCATTACCTTTTAGTTCTTGTCTGGAATATTTCGAAGTTACAGAAGAGATCCCAACAGCATATAATTAGTTTTGCTCACATTTACCGATAGTTTGTTTGCCCTGAACCAGTTGTTGATCTCTTGTAATTCACTATTGATTCCATCAATTTTCATGGCTATATCAGGATGAGAATACAGTAGAGTAGTATCATCAGCAAATAAGACCACTTCTAGCAGTGAAACGGCATTTACAATATCATTTATATAAAGAATAAATAACAAGGTCCTACAATTGAGCCCTGTGGTACCCCGCATTTTATATTTTTATAAACTGAATCACATGATTGATATCGTACAAATTGTATTCTATTATCCAAGTAACTTTTAAACCATTCAAGGACAATACCTCGGAAACCATAATATTCCAGTTTATACAATAATATATCATTGTTAATAGTGTCAAACGCCTTTGACAATCTAAAATATTCCCAATGTAGTTTCATTTCTTTCTACTGCCTACTTATTGTATCCACTAACTCAATGATTGCCATATAGGTTGAATGATTTGACCTAAATCCAAATTGTTTATCATTCAATATTTTGTTTTTATCGATATAGTCCATCTATTAAACACTAATCTTTCAAGAATTTTAGAAAAACAGGGGAGTACAGAAACAGGACAATAATTGGAAAATACTTCTTTGTCATCTTTTTTATTTCTCATTAAATTAGAGATGGGCTTTGACCCTGTTGTGACTCTTGTACCACATTATCCTATTAAGGGTTCCCCCAAGCGGCATGTTTTGACCCCAGATCTGTAGCAAGTGGACTTTTACTTCTTGAATGAGGCCAATTTTATGTTTTCATTCAAACATTGCAACTTTAACCCATCATGCCCTTTGACTTGGTATGTGACCTTAACCTCATATCATATGCAGGTTCCCAAGGGGCATCTTTGACCTATTTTGTTAAGCAATTGGACTTTTAACGACTTCTTTCTCGAACGAGGCCAATTTTATGTTTTCATCCCATTTTATAACTTGACCTAATAATACAAACTTTCCAAAGTCCTATGACCGCGTTCTCTGACGCGTTGGCAATAAAGGTCAACATTTCCCGCGAATCGTCCTTCTGCCTGATGAGACTTGCAGTAGCAGGTGAAATTTCATCAGACGGCAATTTCATGTGTTTTGTTCTCCAAGTAATCATCCTCAACGATACTAATATCCAACACAGATGAACTTTCATTCCGACCTCACATGATCTGTTGACCTTTGAGTATGTGACCCTTGCCATATTATCATTGAATGGCCCCAAAGGGGTATGTATGACCCAAGTTCTGTAGCCATTGGCTTCAACTTTCAAAATGAGGCCATTTGATGTTTTTTCACACCTCATTTTATAACTTTACCGTATATGACCTCTGACCTTGGTATTTGGTCCCTTGACTAATTATCATATGAAGGTTCCTCAGAGGCTCTAGCAAATTGGCCTTTTTACTTCTCGAGTGAGAAACTTTTGAAAACATGGCCACACGGTCAGACAGAAGTGAGGACTGGTAGGTGCCCCCTCATTCTTGCCGGTGACACAATTCATTATCGGTGGCGTAGCGACAGTAGATTACTTTTACTCGGGCCCCCTTTTTAAGGTGGTTTTTGTTCAACGGATCTCCGTAAATGTAGGGCAAATTTCGCCTGTGAAAAGGTCATACAATTACCGTCATGCGTGTTTACCCCTGGAAATTTAAAGTTTTTTGGTGTAAAAAACGGTGTTTTTTGTAAATTTTTGTTTTATTTGAAAGGAAAGTTTTTTTGGGTTTGTTCCTACCTTTACTGGATTTTTTGGAAGTCATGTACGAGATCATCTTACTAATCTCTGTTTTAAAGATGTATCGAAAACTGCGCTTTCTAGATAGAGAAGAGAAGCAGAATTTTTTTTGTTAAATCGCTTTTATTTGTCATGAAAATAAATGTGTGCTGCCAAAAAAGGATATTAGTGACGGTTGAATGAATTTGTAACGTTGGGTAGTGGGTATTCACGTGGAAATAGTGTTCAGCTGGGGGTTACAGCTAATGGAAGAGCTTTTTGGCTAATTAACCAATGATATCTTTGTTGCAGAGCACGAAGGGCGAAACTCAACCTAATTTTTATGTGCATTTCCTTCCCCCAATGATTGTGTTCGTGTTTTTTAGCTGAAATATTTTGTAGATGAAATAGACACTGTTCTCTCATATCCAATCTTTCTTCATCTGAAGACGGCAGAAGTTATTATGTGTTTACAATGAAAACATACCCAGAATGGCGTTGCGGTAACACTAGTTGAACATATGTTCATAACAGCAAGCAGTAGGGAAGAGTTTCCATCTGTTACCAGCCCCACTTCAAATTCTACAATGGTAACAAATTCTTTTTTTATTTGGCCTTATGTTTGGTAGGCCATATAATAAAAAAGATTATGTATAATTTTAAGAGGGGCACATATGTGGAACTCTTTCCCACATGGAGCATGGTAAAATATTAATTACCTTTGACTGATTCTGGGGTGTGTTCTTTCCTTGGCCACCAGTGTGTTCGAGTTCCTAGAATTATCTTGTTTCTCTGTCTGCATATCAAATTCTTTCTCGTAGTGCTACATCCGCCTCTTTCTCCTGTGAGCCTCCTTGCTTCCCCACTTTGACCTCCGTCTACTACTTTCTTGACTGTCTTGCTCTAGCATCAACATGGTTTTTGGCTTGGTGTATACAATTTGAATTTCCTAGATCTTGTTTGTCTGCCACCTTTCTCATTTCCTCCCTCCTCTTTGTCCTTGTAACCCTTGTGCTCTTTGTGCTCCTACCCTTTGCCCTTTGTCTTCCTGGGCTGAACTGTCTCATTGTCATTTTTCCGATTCCAGATTTGTGACTAATTGGCTTGGCTGTGCTTTTGTGCTTCAGTATTCCTTTAAGATCACCCCTTTGATTTTGAGAGTTTGTCTACAACTTTTTTGTTGTCTTTCTTAGATGATGTTGGATTCTTTAGTGGTCTCTTCTCAGGAATCAGTGCCATACATGGGAAAAACCAAAATTACAATATTGTGTGGTAACCAAATGGCAATGTCACTTTAGGATTTCTTGGCCAGCATGCATGAACCATGCCCACCCTTGCTCCTTTGACAAAAGTCCACATAGACACTCATCATCATATCAAGATCATCCACAATACATACCAGATATTTTTTGACTTTTATTGGATTTCGGTTTCAAGAAAATCACTGATAGTGCCTTTAAGAGATCTGCGCCGTCATAGAACCTATCAATGAATTCACTTACAGACCCCACGGACATTTAGAAGGAAGCCCCCCCTTTTTTGAACCACACTGTTAAAATGTTCATTAAACTAACAGCGATTTGACTGGGCAGCTGGGGACTCACAACGTTAAAACCACGTTTTTTTAAGTCATTTGCAACGTTTTCAGTGGCCCTTTTTACAGTTATTTGCACGTTTTGAGTCCGGCTAACAGTCAAAACGCCGTTATTTTAAGATAATTTTTAACAGTGCAGGTTTTTTGCCTATTTGACCTGTGCTTCACCACCGCACATACACCCTACACACCTTTCCAGGTCCTGCCCCTAACGAAGAAACCCTCTTTGTGGGGTTTCTTTGTAGAACTCAAAAAGGTTCTGTAGCCAATAAAATTGTTCTTTGAGTAAGGTCGGGATCCTTTGATCATCGTTATTTTCTCTCCCCTTTTTTCACTGGTGTATATAAGGTGACAACACCTGTTAGTTTGCTCTGATGATGGGCAATTCACTTTAGAGTGTTTAAAGCTCACCTTCCAATTTGGATGCCTCTAGGGAAAGATTTATTTTCTACTCATGTTTTACCAACCAGAGTACCAAGTAGTTTCATCAATATGGTTCTTTATAACCTAAACTCTAGGGACCCTTAAGACGTATTAATAAACACCCTTCAGCCACCCCTTTCCTTAGTCGTATGGAAGAAAATGTTCATCCAAATATGGTTCAAATTGCCATTTCAATTAAAGATCTTACATACGTCTAATTCTTTAGTCCATGACATTTGGGGTTTGGCAGGGTAGAAACCGGCAGACTACTCCTCAAAATGCCGAAAGGGTCCGTCTTTGGCAATTCCAGAGTTTGCCGCAACACTAGACCACCTCATATTCAGGCCCTTTTGCCCACAGCCTGTCCTGAACATTAATAACTCTACAATATGGCCTGGTATTGTATGAGACCATCATAACTTTTGTTTACAATTGTTACATATTTTACCCTTTCTGGCCTTACCCATAATCAGCAGTGTGTTTGCCGGGCAGATTTCTCCTTGGTTGAACGAGCATCTCTCTTAGAATTGTGCACGATTCACTGATATAGTTGCAACTGCAGAAGATACTTTCTTAGCTGACCTGGCTTGTGTTGTGCTCACTATCTGTATCAGTTGGTTGTAGTAGTGGTTGCTTATCAGCTACTACTATTTGCAATGGAGTCTCACCTTCTTGTGCCTGATTATGTGTTTGGTAGGTGTTTTGGGCTGGATAGTGGCTGTAAAACATGTATACAATATTGAATCCACAAGAGTGTTGATAGAAGAAACTAGACCTGGGGACAGATCGAATTTACAGACGGCCGATTTGGGATGGGCTGTGATCTCCTTAATGACCCCTTGAGGTACTTTACCTTTTGCCCCCTTTAACTTCACCAATAGTCACAAATTTCAGTAAATGTATTTTTATCGTGTTAACAACTTTAAAGGATCAATATTATTGAGTTTCAACTCAATCCAATCCTGTCGGGATTTGACCTTTGCACTCTATAACGTGACCCTGGGTCCCGAATAGGGTCAACTGTAATGTTCTTTATTACGATATCTCGATGATTATTCCTGTCAAATTTCAGTTCAATCGAGCTTGTTGTAAATTTTGACCTTTGGACCTTGAACTTTTGACCTTTGGGGTCGAGACTATCAGACCTCTTCTACATTATGTTACATCACTGTAGTAAAAACGGGCGTTATCTTTCCTCTTTAGGCTAGATAAATCCAATTGTGGTCCTTATTTTTAACTTTTTTTGCAATTGACCTTTTGATCTTTTCATTACCGTTGTCCCGGTCTAAAAAAAACCTTGTATACAAACAAAATGCATTGGGTTTCAATGCAAATAAAAAAATTCTACGATTCTTAGTTCTGGACAGATAAAAATTCTTGACAACATCATATATTTACCTTAAACCGGAAATGACCTAAATGACCTTTGACCTCCAATAAAATACCTTGCAACACCAGGTACATGAAAGCATATCTGCAGTTAATCCTGTACTAAGTTTGTTTTGAGATACATTTGAATATTTGGTAATATTTTTGGTTTCTGACCGAAGTTCCCCCTTAATGACCTTGACCCCCATTCCGGCAACAGCGTTTGTGAAGGGTCTAAAGCGCTCCGATGTAGAAGTCATGTGACCATGCAATGTTGCATAGCGCAGATAGTGCTATTTTGAAGATGTTTTTGAAGATGTTCACTTAAGACCGGAATTGCCCCCTTAATGACCCAGATTGACCTCTCGACCCCTACTTTTGTGACGGGTCCAAAGCTGCTTCACATGCATGAGTCACGTACGTGCAATGCAAACTGTAGGAGTAATACAGTTTCAAGAAATCACACTTTTGACCCTGTGACCTATATGACCCGATAGGGCAAGTCATATGTCCATAAAGGGTAATGGCTTCAGCGTTGCATATGGTGCCAGTCTGGTCAGACTACTTCAAACCATGACAAAACCAGAACATTTGAAGTGTTGCCAGAATAAAGAGACAGAACTAGATCTGTCCTACAGTCTGAACACAGTCGAGTGTACTCAGACCGGACCTTGTAGAAGAACATTTTTAGGAAAATCAGGTCTTGGACTCATGTGACCCCAAATGACCTGTGATCACAATTTCATTCAGTAACTTTTGTGGGGATGTCTAGAGCTGGGAGTTACCGTTTAATTTCCTATCCGTTTACACGGTCTGTATTTCCGTTAGTTTAAACGTTTAACCGGTCATAACAAGTTAAAGACTGCCGAATTTTGCGCTTCCACGCAAATGCAATTCTTGCCACCATAAATCGTTCGTTAATCGCATTACCCGGCTTTGCATTCGATCATAAATCTTGGAACCATAAAATGTTGTTTGTACTTAACCTATCCTTATGTTTCGATCCCAAAATTAAATAGCCCAAAGATCTCAAACGACGAATCAATGTGGGAGCTTCCATTAGCGCTGTCATTTACGCTTTTTTGTAGATCCCTCTGTATTGAAGCACCGCATAATGGGCCGTGTTATGCGGTGTATAATGCCGAAGTCGCTCCACTCACATACAAGAAAGTCTTGGTAACGGGGGATTTCCCTGTTTCCGTAAAAGTCGGAAACCATTTATAGAAGAAGCATTGGAACTGTTAACTTTCACTGACGGCGGGTAATTTTGGTTGGACAAATTTGACTTAAGCAATTGAAAATAATACTGACACACAAAAGTTAGAGGGTGTGCTGACGTGTAAACGTGTTGTGAATTCTAAAACGTGCTAGTGAGCCTTCCGTTAGTGTAAAGTTTAAACGGATACAGTCACAGCAATAGGGTGTCAAGCGCATCACTTACAGGAGTCACTTGATCATACTGTGTAATCTGTAAAAGGAGTATTGATGGAAATAAACGTAATTTGATGTATTTTGACCTTTGACCCCTAAACCATGGGTCAGGGATGGGGTCATGATTGACTTTTATTGACCTCTCATCAGTACTACAGGGTGGGATAAAAAGATTTTCTATTTGACCTTGTTTTAAATTTTACACACAGTAAATATGTTTGACCTCTGTGACCCCAGATGACCCCATATTGACCTCTTGACCCATAACTTTTGTAAAGGGGCTCAAGCTCCTTCATATGCAGGGGGGGGGGTACTCACACGATCAGGTTGCTTAATCGTAGGAGATAGTGATTTTGAAGTATATCGTAATTTGATGTATTTGGAACCTTTGACCCCTAAACCATGGGTCATGTTATGGGGTCATAATTGACTTTTATTGACCTCTCATCAGTCTACAGGGTGGGATAAAAAGATTTTCTATTTTGCCCTTGTTTAAATTTTACACACAGTAAATATGGTTGACCTCTTGTGACCCCAGATTGACCCCAATTGACCCCTTGACCCATAAAACTTGTTGTAGAAGGGGCCAGCTAATTCATATGCATGACCACACGATCAGGTTGCCTTAATCGTAGGAGAGTAGGGATTGAAGTATAATCTTATTTGAGTGTTTTGGACCTTTGACCCCTAAACCATGGGTCTGTGATGGGGTCATAATTGACTTTTATGACCTCTCATCAAGTACTGGACAGGGTGGGATAAAACTGATTTTCTATTGACCTTGTTTTAGAATTTAACACAGTAATATGTTTGACCTCTGTGACCCCAGATGACCCCATATTGACCCTCGTGACCCATAACTTTTGTAAAGAGGCTCAAGCTAATTCGTATGCCATGATCACACGACAAGGTTGCTTAATCTGTAGGAGAGGTAGTTATTTTGAAGTGTAACGTAATTTGAAGTATTATAACCTTTGACCCCAAACCCTGGGTCAAGTCGATAGAGTCATAAGTGACTTTTATTGACCGCTCATCAATTCCTATAAGTGGGCTAAACAGATTTTTTTTCTATTTGACCTTATTTTAAATTTTAACAACAGTAAATATGTTTGACCTCTGTGAACCCCGATGACCCCATATTGACCTCTATGACCAATAACTTTTATAAAGGGGCCTCAAGCTCATTCCAGGCATGACCTACATGATCACGTTGCTTAATCTGTAGGAGGAGTAGTGATTTGAAGTGTAAAGAAATGATGTATATTGACTTCTGACCTCTAAATCATGTTCATATGACAAAGTTCATAATTGACTTTTTTTTTTTTTTGTAGTGTGATCAGTCCTATAAGATGACAGCAGTAGTTTTGAGATTTGAGCTAATTCTAATTTTTATGCGGTTAACATTGTTGACCCTGTTGACACTTATAGTGACCTTTGACAACAATAGGGTCAATGTGAAAAGTTTCTGTGCATGTACTGCCTGTGACAACAGTTTTGGTTTAGGATGGGATGTTCCATGTCTGAGATTTAGCATGTGAAAAAACAGAAAGAAGAAAGAAGAAAGAAACCGGACAGAGAAAAACACCGTCGAGTTCCTCCGACTGTGTAAGAAATAGACTTAGTCCTCTTTGCAAGAGCACGTATCAGTTAGCGGGGAAGAATAACCTAGATGACCCCAGATTGACCTCTTCTACCCATTAATTTTGTAAATTCCTCAAATCAATTAATGCATAAGTCACCACGATCATGTTAAGAATTGTGATTTGAAATGTGTAACGTAATTGAAGTATTTTGACCTTTGACCACTAAACCATGGGTCAACTGGCTAAGTCATAATTGACTTTATTGATCTCTCATCAAGTTCTATAAGCTGGGCTATAAACAGATTTTAGTGACCTAATGTTAAATTTTACACAGAGTAAATAATTTTGACCCGGTGACTCACATGAACCCATATTGACCTCTTGACCCAAACTTTTTGTTAAAAGGGTCTCAAGCTAATTAATATGCAGGCTCACAAAATCAGGTTGTTAATCTGTAGAAGGAGTAGAAATTTGAAGTGTAACGTAATGGAGTATTTTGACTTGGCCCTAAATCATGGTTCAAGTGATGAGGTCATATTTGACTTTTATTGGACCTCTCATCAATCCTATGAGTGGGCTAAAAGATTTTCTATTGACCTAATTTTAAATTATAAACACAGTAAAATTGTTTGACCCCTGTAGACCTCACATAACCCATATTGACCTCTTGACCCAGAACTTTGAAAGTGTCTCAAAGCTAATTTATATGCATTGACTCACACACTCAGGTTGCTAATCTGTAGGAGGAGTAGTGAAGTGATAGTGATTGAAGTTTAAGCGTAAATAATTGAGGTATTTTGATCCCTTTTGACCCCTAAACAGGGTCAGTGATGGGGTCATGATTGATTTATGGGACCTCTCATCAGTCCTATGAGATGGGCTAAACAGATTTATTTGACCCCTATTTTTAAATATACACACAGTAAATATGTTGAACCCTGTGACCCAGATGACCCTATTGACCTCTTGACCCATAACTTGAAAGGGTCTTTCTAGCTTGATTCAATGCATAACTTACACGATCAGGGTTTTAATCTGTAGGGAGGAGAGTGATTTGAAATGTAGTTAATTGAAGAGTTTGACCTTTGACCCCTAAAACCATGGGTAAGTGGATGAAGTCAATGATGACTTTATTGATCTTCTCAAGTCCATGAGATGGGCTACTAAACAATGTTCTATTTGACCTTGTTTTAATTTTACACACAGAAATAACTTTGACCACTGTGACCCTTACGGGACTTGGACCCAAACAAAGCATACTTTTTGAACCGTTCAACAAAACCATGCTTGGACCATTGTGGTTTACAATCCGGATCAAGATGTGGAAGAAGAGAAGCAATGAAAATTGTCAGAAAGAAAGAAACGGGTAAGAACAAAGTAAAGTTAGGCGATACCGCCCAACTAAGAAAGAAGAACGCATCAAAAAACAGAACAAGACGCATTGTAAATAATTTACGTTTTATATTTGCGGGGGACCCCCCAGGGGCTGTAGTCAAAATTATAAGCGTCTTTTATCAAGGTAGGAGCCCCCGTAGTTATGCCTAGCAAACCTTAAGTCTTTTACTTTTGTTTATGTGCGTGCTTGTTTCCAATCACAGCGGCGTTCCTAGTTAGTTAGCCTTTCACCGTTCGCATGTTCGAGGTCGCATCTCTTTTGTCCCTTCGATAGCTTTGGGCTTTCATGCTTCTCGCCTTTACACCTGGGGTGGTTCGTGTTTCGTTACAGCTCTGCAGCTCACATTTTCAAAGTAACAAACTTGCCCAGTTAATATAGGGGTGCTATATTATTCTAAGGTTCAAGGATGGTTCGCATGAAGGAACGAGGAGTAGTAAAGCTAAGGAAATGGACAGTTCTTCTAAAAGAAATGCGGCGAGTACTAGCAATTCGAGAAGAGTAACTACTAAAACGACTCTTGTCTCGTCAAAGTGATTTCAAGAACTTGGACATTGTGAACTCGCATCATCTTCTTGCCGTCATCATCTTGTTTGTTCGAGTTTCTGTAACGAGGAGGTCAATTTGTTTTCACCGGTAACATTAATTTGTTAATTCTATTTGCCGGTAGTTCTACGCCGTCGTGGTTCATCTGTTAGAATTTAGCATCTCTAAACACGGTACCCGTCGTTCAGCAAATTCGAATGGAAATTAAATAAAGCAGTAGTGTACCTCGGCCGCCCATGTTGTAAGGTACAAATCGCCCAGGTCGGAGCAAACTCAAATCTGAAGTCAGCTTACAGCAATGGATAGTTAGCAGTCGACGGACATTCAATGACATCATCGAATTTCCCAACATAGGATCCGTGCTTATACCAGCACCACCGAGTAACTATCTTTACATCTGAGATAAATGCGTCAGTGGGATCCGTATGCGAAGGTTCAAGCCGGTGGTGCTGAGCAGTTTATAATAAAGTAAACTTTGTACGTTATGTGTTTACTACGTGGTGCAAATTTTGCCTCAACGTTAAGCCAAACAATAATAACGGTGTTGTTCATCGAGTTTGGTTGTTACTTGATAAGGTATCCCACTTGAGGCAGCAGTCTTGGCCTTTTTATGTCAATTCTCTAGACACCTATTCATCTGTAGGTTGCAACAGGTATAACCCAATTTCATCATACATATGTGGGCTACAGCTTTTAATTTATTTTATTCAGCAGTATTTCAAAGGGCTCACCCTAGCCGTGCTCACGAGTTGCTTAAAATGCCTATCTTTTTGATCAGCTGACAAGTCGACTTCCAGTTCCGCCTAGGGCAACAAAAAGCAGCCAGAAGTTTCCCTGGCCAGTATATTGACGGGGAATTATGGTCCCCGTTTATCGCTGGCTCCCGAGGTTGGTAGGTTTGCCAACCACATTCGAAGCCATCAAGGGGGTTCTGAATGCTAAATAAGGGGGTCGTCTTCAAAAGTTTGGGAGATCCGGGCGCCCAATTGGGGGAGAGGGCCTAGATCCCAAGGGATCTGTCTGTTTTTGCATTCATTAAAAACTTGATTGTTCCCGCCGACAATGTGCTTGTCAGCATATGTTATATGTCAGTCAATATAGTATATTCTTAATGGCATACATTAATGTTGTTATAAAAATTACACGCGAATACTCCCGTGTTACCAGCGCGCGCGCACACAGACATAATACAACACACACACACACCGCACGGCGATACGGTTCATATTCACATACACAAACAAACTCACGCTCACATGTGTGTGCAGTATATATACAGAATCATTCTCTTTCAGGTTAATAATTCCATTTATATCACTGGTGTCCAAATTATGTTCCTATAGGCCTGTTGCCTATGCTTGCCTTGTTACGTTCATGCAGTCTACTCAATGCAGGGAATTGCATCATGTTCCAAAGGCTCCTTCGTGTTTGCTGCAAAATCATTCACAAATTGTTTGTATTGCGTTAGGCCGTTATTAAAGGCTTATCCGGATAAAAATCGCTACGAGGGTCTTAGTCGTTTTGTTTATGGGTTCAATTGGGTTTTCAAGTGGCTAGGTTTTCAAGTGATACTGCAAATCCTAAATCGGTTTGTTCAAATCACTACAGTTTTGGTCAAATTAATCAATGAAATTGCGCTGGTAGAATTGATGCCCTTTAAGTTTAAACCTATTGGAAATCTAATCGTTTTCGCTAATAGGCATAATTCTTTAATCTTAAACAGGGAAAATCAGGCTCATCCAGCACTTGTCTGTCCAAGAGGGCTCTTCAGTGATTGTTGGTATTGATATGGAATTACGTAGTCAAGTATTCAAGTTTTAATGTGGCAATTAACCTTGTCGTAGGATGGTAGAGGTTGTTTGATTGAGTTAAAGGGATACGAATCTTGCTTTTCGTCTTCTCACAGTTCACCAGGTTGGTTGAGTTTGCATTCTTATGTGGTTGAAAGTTTATAGATATACTATGTTGACAAAAGCTTTGCCAAATAGGCGCTTCATGTTCACCTGCATTGTTTGAATAGTTTTCATCTTTTCCGATTGGCTGTGTAGCAAGTGTCCAGTTCTGTTTACTTAACCCATTGCGGATTGCATAGTCGAGTCACCCCTTTTTCTTGCAAAATATGGGGTGCTTCGAGGGCGGTGTTGTATGAAGTGGGAGGTGTTAAATCGGTTAGGTCTAACATACAAAATGGGTTACGTGGGTCTTGAAAATGATTCCAAGAAATTATGGCAGTATTTTTACAAGGAAAATCTGTGAGGATGTGGAGAAGCTAGAGTAGGCTAAAATATTCCTGTCAATGGACTTAAGATTTACAATCTTTGATAGCGTCCCTCCCTTTTGGTTGTAGAGCAGTTTTTCCCCGGTTTCGAGCCTTCTTTCGCCACCTGTTAGATTTAACATGTGGTTTGTTCAAACTTGTAATCATGTACGTTATCTGCTGGGGCTAAAAGGGATTTTCATATGTGGCAGTTTGTTAAAAAGTTCATTGGGGAAGCAATTATTGATCAAGAAGGGGACCCGTTGATGAAAAAGGTTTTCACTTTTCTCAGACGCAAGTGTGTGCGTTGGTTGTAGAGGGTCTTTGCAGGTGAGGTGGTTCATAGTATAAGTAGCCAGAAGACATTATAAAGTCGGTAATAACCCATTGCCTGGGTTAGACAATTTTTCCTGGTCCTTGTCACTCTCTGGGAGTAGCCTTCTTAGGGTATTTATGCTCGTTTTGGTCAACGAATGGCGGTGGTTGTCTATGATTAACTGTCAATCATTCAAAGGTCCTGAAATGTGAGCTTGGTGATTGTCGTTGCAGTGTCTGAATTCAATATGGGCTTTCATGCTAGACATATTCAGGTTTTTTCTTCTGCTGAGAATATCATATACTTGCCAATTGATCTTTTACTTGAATTATGTGATACTCGAACAAAGAATTTCCAAACTAACTTCAGCACGTTCTGTCTTCATAGCTCTCCGTCAAGTTGGAAGCGGCTCCCTCAACCATTGCTTATTTGAACAAAAGTAATAGATGGCCAGTCCGTCTGGCAATTCTCATTGATGAAGATGCTTGAAGGTTATAAACGTTATGTTGTACGTATTGACAGGTGTCCAATCCGTTTCTTTCACGTCTAAGTCGGTTTTTTGTGCTAATTTGTCGTGCCTATGAAGTTTGTCCTTTAAAGGCGGGCCTTATATGGTCTTTGGGGTTCTGAAGAACTCAGTGAATTTACTGAGTCATCCCAAAAAGGCGGAAACAGTTCCCGTATTTTAAACCTGTGAGACCTTGTCCCCTTTTGGGGGGTAACGGTACGTGGGTAACAGAAATACTTGAGTTGTTAGAAATTGGTTCTGTCAAAATGTGTCCACAGGGGTAACTCAGTATGTCTTTATTTTGCGAAGTCATCGTCTCAACTGGTCCTGTCTCGATATTTTAGAAATTTTGAATATTGCGCCATTGCGGAATGTGTAGGGGTTCTTAGTTATACTTTGTGGTCCTTTATTGGCTTCTCAATTTGCTGCGGTATTTAGAAAAGGTATCTCCATGTGGGCCTAGCTTCAAGGCTTTCAAATTGCAGAGTCAGGATCGGCGCTGCAGCATTTGTAACCTTAAGCGGAATCCCAGACTCTAGATGGGCTGCTGCAGCTCCATCGCTCAAGTTCGCATGTTTCCTCAACTTGGGTTTCTAGTAAATTTATTTGTGGCTATCAACTCTTTAGGTTTGTGTTTTCCCCTTATAGGCCATTTGCGTACTTGGTTAGTGGGGTTTGCATTGTCCACTGCGATGGTCAAATATAAGTCACAACTTAAAGGTTCTGGAGGGTAGTCTGGGAGGAGGGCTTGATGCCGTGCCCTTGTCGTGGGGCCGCGCTGACAGGTTTTCAGATTATCTGTCAGGGACCCATACCATACTACTCTAGTCTTGCATGTGGCGAACACACGTTCATACTTGTGGTTCATCTTTAGCCGTTGTCGCCGTGTATTAAGAATACATTGAAAGCGTTTCTATAAATCTCCCATAAAATCCTGAAGAAAATGCTCAAAGTCTGCAGGCGCATTGGGTGTTGGCAACTGTCACCCACTTACATGCTATCATTCCATTTCTGTGGCCGGCGCGATGGTCTTCATCGTTCGAATCCGGTAAACAATGTCTTCGGCAGGAGTCTGAGGATACCTCGGTTATATTTCAACCAGCTTCCGGCCCAACTGTCCTTTCCCCATCTTAGGTTTTTCTTCTTTTTTTTGGAGGGGGGGGAAGTTTGGGGGGTTGGGGTTATAATGTCAACTTAAATGGTTTCTTTTTGTTTGTTTTGTGTCATTTTTTCGTGAATTCCCGAGTTTTTGCTTAGGATAGGTTTGTAATTGCTGTTGTAGTAGAGCCGATTTTGTTTTACAGAGTCCATGCCTTGAATTAAGGGTCAGGTTTAGCACCTATCCCGAAAAAATTGTCCAAATTAAGGCCAATTTGTAATTCATTAACTTTCAAGGAATTACACAAGTATCTTTGAATAGGGCGATTTATTCTATAGAGTGTTGCCTCTGAGATTTTAAAGGAGACGGTTTGCACCATCCTGTAATTGTCACTTAGGATTACTATGTACCTTCTGTTAGGGTAGTTCCTATTTAAATAACAGTTCATGGGGATATTTTAATTTGCCATCATTTGGTTCCTTAAGGGGTCTAGAGTCAATCATTTTTCATATAGCTTAGCTCAGCTTTATAGAGTCGTGCCTCTAAAAACATTAGGCAGGGTTAGTGCAGCCAGTCTGCGTCTCAAATCTTGTGCATTTGTTTAAATTTGACACTAGTTACATTGATTCGACACTAATTTGCAAACCCACGAGTGTTAATCGCTACCTTTTTAGAGTGGCTCTAGGGTCTTAGGGTGCAGCACCCGTGCCAGTAACAAATTAAACTCACTGTCTTTCAAGTAGCTAATTTGTTTCCACCTTCAAGAGTTGCGCCTCTTAAGGGGTTGAGGGTAGGCATCCGACCACACTGGGCATTCGTTAGTAATTTCATTTCTGAATCTAATATACTCACTTTAAGAGACAAGCCCTCGATAGGGTAGTTAAGGTAGGCACTGACCAAGAGTGTATGCGTTTGTTAATGGCAATTGTTGTTATCAGCAATTAGGTCGGGTCAATATGTGTTTATTGAATGCAATTTTGTTATTCATGTTATCAGCTAACTGTTGAGTGGTGCAATGGCTATGTGTTAGCCTTCAATAACTGACCCCAGGTCGTGGCGAGCAAGCGCCCATTCCGCTTGTTTTGTCACGGCTCCTTCTTGATAAAGGTATTGTTTTTAGCCTTGCTGTGTATCTATCGTGTCATACTGTATCACACGGGCGACAGCATATTTTAAGTATGGAACAATGGGCACAGCCGAGTTGGTTTACACTAAAATAGTGCTGTCGCCTGTGTGATATGACTTGATAGATATAGATAGAGGCTAAAAACAAGACTTTATTGTCATTGCTTTAAGCCTGATTAATTCAACATAAGAGCTCTAGTAACAAATTACACAATTTAACCAAATTTTGCAGGATTTATCCCAATGAATACCCCAGCTTTTTATAGAATCGATCAGTCAGTGTTACTATGGTGACTTTGGTTGGGTCGAGCAATTGCGCGTTATCGCATAAAACACATACGCGCGTACCTCAAGTGTTTAAAAAAAAAAGAAATAAAAAAATTATATCATGAGGTCAAATTTGACGTCTATTTCATGAGACAAATTTGACCTTTTGTTCAAAAGGCGTGATGGTGTTGGGTGTAATGAAACAACCTACATTTGACAAAATATTTGAGATTTATGCATGGTCAGATAGCTATGAATGTGCAAAACCCTAAGTAGCCTACCTGCCATACAAATACCAACCAGCATAATTTAAATCAACAATTTTATTCTTACATTTTATTATCTATTACTATACTCCAATCAGAAAGTAGACCCACAAAAGCTTAAAGGAATCAATCAGTATCAATTCAATACAAAATGACGTAAAATCAAATCTTTCTTTTAATAGTGGTTCAAACCATGTACAGAGTGTTCATCACAATCAACGGATGCATCCCTGCGTCCGATATTTTTATCCCACAAGGACGGCTTCTTAGCAGTTCGAGCGGATAAATACACGGATGAATTCAGATACATCATGTTGATTTGTGAGGCAACCACTCTGTAAATGTTTGAACCCTTTAAATAAACAAAACTCTTTATGCCATTCTAATTTCATGAAAAGAGGAAAGGAACCATTAGTGTCTCCATATTATTTCACGAAGTTTACAAATTTGAAGAATCTTTCTTCGTAATTTTAAAGCAAAATTCCAAGTAAAACGGTAAGGTTTGGCATGTCTTTTGCTTGGAGGTTCACCTAGTGGCCATTGCGCAAAGTTATAAACATGAATGGGGCTGAACAGTCGTCGACTTAAGGTACTGCGTTAACCCACTTCTGTGAAATGTTTATTTCCATGTTCAATGTGGATTGAATTCATTAACAATGCTAAGCGCCTGTACAAAAACTAGGAAGGAGTTGGTTGAATGTAAAATAAAATGCCCCATTTTCCATAACAGCTGTTCCAGTTGAGTTTATATGTTATGAACAATTTGAAATTCACAGAGAGAAGGGTGTCATTTGAAAAAGACTAACCACTGCTTTACATCATGACCGTTTTCTCTTGATCCATAAGATTGGTATCCAGTGTGGACTGATGAGGCCACACTAGGTGAATATTGACATATATGTCAGTGTTGTTGTCCTCATTGGAATGATGGGCACTGAAACCTTTGGTCAGTTTTGGAGTACTGTGAGGCATATGAAACTGGTTTTGCCTGCAATTAAGACCTTGACAGGATGATTTTTAGAAATATATAGCCATCATTTTGGAAAAAAACTTTGACAATGATTTTAATCAAATAATCTTGTTTGACCAATTTGACCCCTACGTGACCTTTAACTGCAAACTCCGTAAGGTGGTGGTTCCGAATTTATGTGTATTGGTGTTCTCTACTTGATATGATTGCCTGGCACTTGCACATACAACCCCATCAAGTACCGTTGGAAACAAATTGTTGCGGTTTTGATGGTAGACGCAATAATGCATGTTGCAAGCCCTATTCAATACTGTCTAATATCGAGTGGAACCACTAAAACGGTGTTTTTTTGTTTATATTTTTTGGAATGGAAATGCTTTGAGGGCTCACATTTCAGGACGACAGAAGAAAATACGGCCTTTCATCTGACCCTCAATCGATACTACTTCCGGGTAATCAGGGGTGTCCCAAACACGATTGGCACACCAGACCTTTTACGTCACACCGTTGCCAGTCCACTTGATACAATATCCCAACAATTCTGAGAGTGGAAATCTACTTGCCGATAGCATGCCAATTTTAACTATTCACCTTGCCACCACTCTGAAAATTCTGGGTATGCCATTACATGCATAGGTAGGAATTACATTTGACGCAATATTAATCCTACTTGAATAAGAGTTCTGAGAATCAATAAGTCGAACACCAGTTTTGAACACTTCTTTGTGCCTTCTGTGATCCGCCACATGTTCATCTTGCGTTTCAAATAAATAAATGCTGATCCTAAACCAATATAATGTCATCAATTAGCAGTGTTCCTGCTAAAAACAACCAAACCTTGATCAAAATCGAAAAATAGCTAACCTATTAGCAAGAATATGATTGAGATTGGGGGCGCTCTTCATCCGCAATGGGAAAGAGGTCGTTTCTTGATTTTCTTCTACCTTTTTGACATCCAACATACAGCACGCTCAGTGAAATTTGTGGATTTTTAATATTTTCTAAGTGAATCTGGTTACATCATGGTCCTACGGATCCACTAGGAAACCGTAACGATCGCCGGAAAAAGCTCCTACGAAGAAGAAGAAAGGAACAGAAGAACCACAAACTCTGGATTCTACGATCGTTTCAAACAAACAGGGATACAGCACCATGTACAGCCACACAACAACACGAGAGATAGCCTGGAGGTCGGTGTAGGAGGTCAACACCCACTATGGCAGCGCCCATGATCAACAGTAACGCACGGAAATCGCTGGACTTTGCACAGCTGACTCTGCTCCAGGCTGTTTTATAACTTCTTTAAGGCGTTTGAGGACCGCTTTGAACAGCGAATTGAAACTGCTGTTGTATCCAAGCTTGGAGAGTAACTTACTAAGCTACGGAGCGTGACGACAACTACTGGCGTCAATTTTGAATGCCAAACTGAGTCAGCAATGAAAAAGCTTACGGATGAGAAAGAGGCAATGCTATGAAGTTTGGAAGCCCTTGACAATCGGGGGAGGGAGAGAAAGGACCAATTTGGTGCTTGTTTGGAGTTCTGAAGGTGAGAAAGAGGCCAAGTGAATGAACAGTTGTCTTCAAACTGTTTCAGATATCTTCAACAACCACGTTGGTCTGGACCATTAACTGCTGAAGGTCATTGCGCGGTGTCACCGTACCCCCACATTCAGACATCCAGATAATCATCTAACAAAACCCCGTTGTCATTCACATGCGTTTGCTCTTTTCTCTATTAGAGAAAAGAGTGCGTAAGGCATGTGTTGCCAAGTTCAAAGCGTCTGAATACCATGGGAAGAAGATCTTTGTGTCGGACGGACTTTAGTACAAGGGTGCCAACTACGCAAGGCGAAAAGACAATGACTGTCTTTAAAAGACCTTCACCCGGAAGGGGAAAAGAAACCATTCTTCGTCTACCGGTACCATTAAGTACAGAGTGGATGGTCGTCTTGTTGCTGCAGACTGAACTGTTTCTCAGTTGATTTTCCTGGCATTTTAAATCGCAGGTGTGCTTAGAACTTCAGGTGTTTATTGACCCATCATCATATCGCATGTTCTTGTTTTTACATGAACCATTATTCATGAACATTTTGAGGAATTCATTGGTACTTTTTTTTTTTTTTCGCTGATTTTGGCACAGACTTTATGCCCTTTGAACAGAACTTCAAGTGTTTTTTTTTTCGTGATATTTATTTTGACACTCAATTTGTGGACCAAAAGGCATCGTGTATTACGGCCTCCGATCGGACTCTTGGCTTTAGCCATCTTATACAGGGAATAAATGCAGCGGGTTAAATATTGAGTTTCACTATGACGGCTTAATGCATTTGGATATATGCCATTCATTTTTGGGTGTTTCAATATTTTTTGTGGCTTTATTCAATATTCAATTTGTGGGGCTCTAAGATCGCATTGTTGGATTTTGGATCGTCATCCCATGCGCTTGCTCTTGTCCGCCATTTCAGGGCTGTCTCGTTTGATTTGGGGCGCCCTGGTCTTTTCGGGCCTTTGCGCGTCTAATTTATTGTGTTTTCAATTTGCTTTTTCTCCTTTTTTTTCTTGATTGTTTAAATCTGTTTTTTCTTCCCAACATTTTTGAGAACTGGTTCGCAGCCCCTTTCATTCCTTGTTAATTATGTCGCAAAAAAAATCTTTTCTTTTCAGATCACACAATTTTAACTATTTTGTACCCAAATGATTATTTATTTAAGTGTTTTTTATTCATGCAGCCACAGATATTCGCCCTTTTTGATGGACCATCAATCTAATTAATTCTCTGGGTGTGTACTTACCTGGTGTTAGTCGGGACATCTACAGTATGTATGATTGTGTATGCACTTTTTAATATAAGGGTCCTGACCTATTGTACTATGCCCTCTTAAATTAAGCACATGTAACTGTCGTGGAATAACAAGATTATGTTTAAAAAAGGAGAAAGAAAGGTTTCATTACTTGCGTCTCTATCGATAGTGAATTGTTTCCTCCAAGAAACACACTCTACAGTTACCGATGAGAAATTTTGGAAAAAATCAGTGGGCGGGAGTGAAACAAGCTTGTTTTCCCAGCCATTCTTCCAATAGTAGGGGGGTTGCCATTTTAATTCGTAATTCAATTTCAACTGTTTTCAATTCCCTTGACTAGTGACCCCAATGGTCGTTTTTTGATTTTATCTATTTCAATTACTGGTTACCTTTAGTTGTGGTCAATATTTATGCCCCGAATAATGATGATCCCATTTTTTTTTAGCTGTTTTTGCCAAAGTTGATCAATTTGATTATTCTTCTTTAATTATCGGTGGGGATTTAATGCTGTGTGGGCCCTAGCTTACCAGGTGGATTGTAACACATCATCTACTGTTTAAAACTAGTGAAATGATCTCTGTCTTGATGGAATTGATTTAATTATGTGAACAGTTGGAGGATATTCATCCCAGGTTGAAAACAGTATACTAGGCACCAGCGTAACCCTAAGGTTTATCCAGGAGTGCATGGGTTTTGGGTGTTTTGGGTGTTAATAATTATAATAGGGCTGTGTTTGATATTGAGTTTATCGGTGCGCTGGCTACAGACGTAAGCTCTGTAGCCATGGCGCGTATTTTCAAGGGTATTATGTTTGATAGAGATTACTTTTGCAGGGAAGTTTATGGAGTTTTGAGTTATTGCACAGGTAATTTAACCGAAGCATGATTGATGTGAACTCATATTTTTTTAATTATCCTGCTCGTCCTAAGATCTTTTGAACAAAGGTTTAAGAGTGAATTTTGTAAGGTCATGGGACGAGACTGCCATAGTAAAATGCAGTGTAAGCAGTTCACAAATTCCCGTTGGCAATCCCCAATGCCCAAATCGAGCAGATTGTGTCTCCCCCTCCCTTGTACAGAACCACGTGTATCGTCTCACATCTTGACGCTTACGCTTGCCAACAGACGAACGCAGCTTGCTGCTTTGCCGCTTGTAGTTATACACGCAGGTAACAAGATGACTAGTTTGGGTCACGTTGTCAGGGTACAGGTCAGTGTCCGGTATCAGATCAGTTGCTCTTCGGGGGTGCGACCGATATTCTAAATCCGACTATGTTAAATAAGGTCTGTACATGACCCTTCTGCCCAAAGTGCTTATTCTTTTTTCCAAACAAAAGACACTGGTATTATGGCCTCAACAGTACATACTTTACCTTTTCCCTACTGATTCAAAACCGTCGTACGATGACGATAACCGGTTTGCTTGTTTTCCAATGTAGGGATACGTTACGTCATTTTTACCTGACTGGGTCCCCTCCCCGACGCAAATAATAAACCATCAATGCCGTGACGTCATCAAATCTTTATTTTTTCCCAAAAATTGGCTCTGTTGTTATCCCATAATCAAAAATTCCTTTTTAAGATTCACCATCTGCTTATTGTTCTTTTAATAATGCATATCAATTTTAGTCCCGCCAGAATGTGAAAAAGATGGGCCATAAGTCTACAACCTGAAAACAAAGTCAGGGCTAACTCACCTTACCGAGGATGTATGAGAAGCCGGATTTTCCCCCGTGTTAGTTTAGCGGCTACAGCACTTTCGGACGGCGCTGGGGGGGTTAGGCGTCGAGATGGATTTTATCTTGGTTTCGGACAATCTGCTCAACAACTGGTTGAATTCAACAATTTGCCTGGGGTTCAGTCAGATCATTCTGTGGTACATTGCAATTAGGATGGTCAGCCCCCGAACCGGGCAGGGGTTTTTGGCCAAACTAACCGTCCACTTTTGCCTACTGATGCTGGACTTTATTAAATCATTAACGAACAAATTGTGCGTTCAAGGCTATTCATCGGGATTCTGATTGCAATCCTAATATTTTATGGAAACATTAAAACGGTTGTTTTTTTGTTTATATCTTGGGAATGGAAAGGATTTGAGGGGACTCAAATTTCAGGCCGAAAATAAGAAAAATACGGCCTTTCATCTGACATCAAAATCGATTTACTACTTCCGGGTTAAATCAGGGGTGCGGGGGTCACCCAACACGATTGAACCACCACCTTTAAGTCACCAGTTGCAGTCAACTTGATACAATAATCCCACAATTCTGAGAGGGAAATCTACTTTGCGATAGAAGCCAATTTTTCTATTCACATGGCCCCAATATGACAATTCTGGGTATGCCATTAAATGCATTAGTGTATGTAGATTACATTGACTCAATAATAATTGTACTGAATAAAGAGTTCTGAGAATCAATAAGTCTAACACACAGTTTTGAACACGTCTTTGTGCCCTATCTGTGGACTCCGCCAATGTTCATATTGCTGGTTCAATAAATAAAAAATGCTGATCCATAAAAACAAAATAATGTTAATCTAATTACAATGTTATTCTAAGAAACAACAAACATGTTCAAAATTCAGGAAAATGAGCTTAAATATTATACAGACTATGATTGAATTGGGGGCGCTCTTCAGCCGGCAATGGGGAAAGTCGTCTTGTCTTTTTTCTCCTCCGTTTTTTGGACATCCAAATACAGCAACGCTCAGGGATTTGTGGATTTTATATTTTCTAGTGAAATCTGGTTACATCATGGGTCCTACGCAATCCACATAGGAAACCGGAACGATCGCCGGAAAAAAGCTCATACGAAGAAGCAACAGGAAGAAACCAAAACTCGGTGATTCTACCGATCGTTCAAACAACAGGGATACAGCACCGTGTACAGCACACAAAAACAACACGAGCGCTTAGCATGGAGGTCGGAGGGTCAAAACCAATATGGCAGCGCCCATGATCAACAGTAACGCACGGAAATCGCTGGACTTTGCACAAGCAAGAATCTGTCCAGGATGGTTTTTTTTTAGATTATTCAAGGAGTTTGATGGTATCCGCTTTGAACAGCGAATTGAAACTGCTGTTGTATCCAAGCTTGGAGCCGTACTAAAGCTTACGGAGCATGAAGAAAATACTGCGTCAATTTTGAATAGTGACAACTTACGTCAGCACTGAAAAAGACTTACGGAAGCGAGAAAGAGGCAATGTCTATGAAGGTGGTGACCTTGAAAATAGGGAGAGAAAACAGAGAGAGAGAGAAGGAACAATTGTGCTGTTTAGAGTTCCTGAAGGTGAGAAAGAAGGCCAAGTGAATGAAAGTTGTCTCAAAATGTTTCAAGAGATCGTTCAACACAACGTTGGTCTGGACATTAACTGTTGAAGCAGTCATTGAGCGTTCACGTACCTCCCACATTCGACACAGATATCCTTCTAACAACCACGTGTCATTCACATTGCGTTTTGCCATCTTTCGCTATTAGAGAGAAGAGTGCGTAAGGCATGTGTTGCCAAGTTCAAAGCTTCTGATATACCATGGGAAAGAAGAGATCTTTGTGTCGGAGCCTAGTAAAAGGGTGATCCCAACTACGCAAGGAGAAAATGATTGTCTTCAAAAGACTTCAACAGGAAAGGGAAGAAACCACATTCTTCGTTACGGCTACCCATTAAGTACAGAGTGGGATGGTCGTCTTGTTGCTGCAGACTGAACTGTTTCTCAGTATACTGCCTGGATTTTTAAGTCGAAGTTGTGCTTCGAACTCGGGTGTTTATTGCAAATCATCATAGCGGCATGTTCTTGTTTTTACATGAACCTTATTCATGAACCTTGAGACTTCAGGTACTTTTTTTTTCGCTGATTTTGGCACAGACTTTATGCACATTGAACAGAACTTCAAGTGTTTGTTTTTCGCTGATATTTATTTTGACACTCAATTGTGGACAATTATGACTCCGTTGTTATACATGCCTAAGATGGAATCTTGGACTTTTTAGCCAGCTTATACAGGAATAAATGCAGAGGGTTAAATATGAGTTCACTACTGAGAGCTTAAATGCATCGGATATATGCCATTAATTTTTGGGATGTTTCAATTAATTTTTGTTGTGAGTTATTCATATTCAATTTGTGGCTCTACGATAGCATTGTTGGATTTTGGATCGTCATCCCATGCGCTTGCTCTTGTCCGCATTTCAGGGCTGTCTCGTTTGATTTGGGGGCCCTGTCATTTTCGTGGCCTTTGCGCGTTCTCAATTTATGTTGTTTTTCAATGCTTTTTTTATCATTTTTGTTCCTTGATTGTTTTTTAAATCTGTTTTTTCTCCAAGCACTTTTTGAATGGTAGCAGCCCTTTCATCCTTTTCATTATGGTAGCAAAAAAAATCTTTTCAGTCCAACAATGGTAACTATTGGTTCCCAAATATTATTTTATTTAAGTGTTTTTTTATACGCAGCCACAGATATTCCCCCTTTTATATGTCCATCAATTAATTAATTCTCTGGGTGTTACTAATGTGTTATCGCATCTACATGTATGTATGATTGGTATGCACTTTTTACTATCAAGTTGTTCTGCCATATTGTAATCAGCCTCTTAAATTAAGCACATTTAACGGTCGTGGAATACAAGATTAGTAAAAGGAGAAAAGTGTTTCATTACTTGCCGTTATATCGATAGTGACATTTTGTTTCCTCCAAGAAACAAATCTACAGTTAACGATGAGAAATTTGGAAAAATACAGTGGGGGGAAAACAAGATGTTTTACAGCCATTCTTCCAATAGTAGGGGGGGTTTGCCATTTTTAATCGTATTCCATTCAAAATGTTTTAATCCCTTTTTACAGTGACACCAATGGTCGTTTTTTTTTTTGATGTTATCTATTAAATTAATGGTGTACCTTTAGTTTTTGGTCATATTGATGCCCCGAATAATGCGATCCCAATTTTGTTAGATGTTTTGCCAAAGTTGATCAATTTGATGATTCTTCTTTAATTATCGGTGGGGCTGTTAATGCTGTGTTGGGCCCTCATAGATTACCAAGGTGGTAAACAACATCTCTAAGTTAACTAGTGAAATGATCTCTGTTCTTTGATGGAAAAGTTACTGTATGTGAGCATCACGGAGAGATTTCATCCAGGTTGAAACAGGAATACTAGGCCCCAGCTTAACCCTAAGGTTTTATCCAGAGTGCAGGTTTTGGGGTGTATAATAATGATAATAGGGCTGTTTTGATAATTGAGTGTATCGGTGCGCATTGGCTACAGAGCGATAAGCTCTGTAGCCATGGCGCGTTGTATGTTCAAGGGTATAGTTTGATAGAGATACTTTGCAGGGTAGAAGTTTCTGGAGTTTGAGTTAGGCACAGGTTAATTTAAAGAAGATGATTGATGTGAACTTCCTATTTTTTTCTATTTATCATGAGTATTACTAAGCATCTTTTGAACAAAGGTTTAAGAGATGATTTTTAATTGGGGGGTCACTGGGACCGAGGACTGACCATAGTAAATGCAGGTAGAACGCAGTTTTCACAAATTACCGTTTGGAACTCACCAATGCCCAAATCAGCCGATTGGGTCCTAACCTCCTGGACAGAACCACGTGTATAGTTAATCTGATCGATTACGCTTGTGACAACAGAGATTACAGAAATGCTTGCTGCTTGGCCGTATTGTAGTATAACTGGTAACAAGATTGAATAGTTTGTGTCACGGGTAATCAGGTACAGGTCACGCTGTCAGTATAAGATATCAGATTTGCTCTTCGGGGGCGAAAGATATATATAAATCCGACTATGTTAAATCACGGTCTGTACATGACCCTCTCTGCCCAAAGTGCTATAAGTTTTTTCCAAAAAAAGAACACCTGGTAGTATTAACTCAGTACAAAATTACCTTCCCTATCTGATTGTCAAAAACCGACGACGATGACGATAATCGGTTCGCTTTTCCAATGTAGGATACGTACGTCATTTTTACCTGGATATGGGTCCCCCGAGCAAAATAAAACCAATCAATGCCGTGACGTCATCAAATCTTTATTTTTTCCAAAAATGGCTGTTATTCCCATAATCAAATTCCTTTTAAGATTGCAACATCTGATATTGTTCTGTCATAATTTAATATTTCAAGTGTCCCGTATGAATGTGAAAAAGATGGGTCCAGAAGTCTACAAACTGAAAACATTGTCAGCCGGCTAAATACCCTTACTGGACTGAATGAGCAGACGGAACACCGTGTTGTTAGTTTTAGCAGGCGTACAGCCACTTGCGCGAGGCTGCGGGGGGTATGCGTCTAGATTGGATTTATTCTTGGTTCGGACAAATTCTCAACAACTGTCGGCTGAATTCAAAAATTTTGCCTGGGGTCAGTCAATATTCTGTGTGACATTGCAATTAATGTATGGTCAAGCCCACGAAAGGCAGGGGTTTTTGGAGGAAATTCACTGAACTTTTTCCTCGCAGAATGATGCTGACGGTATTAAATTAATTTTAAAGAACAAATTCGTGAGTTCAGAAGGATATTCATCGGGATTCTGATTGCATCCTAATATTTATGGCCACCATAAAGTGCACTATTTCAGGTGTCTGCATTGAGTATGGTTCAAGAAAGAAAAAAAAGACCGGACAGCTGAGAAATCAAAACTTATGAATGAAATGAAAAGGTTAAAACTCAGATTACCACATGATCATCCAATTCGGCTTCTCAAGCAATTGGAGGTCTTGAGGCCCATGAACTAAAAATGTAGATTTTGAGACCAAGAGGTTTAATTATTCGTTCTCGAACACGATGGATGGAAGAAGGGTGAAAAAAGTTCGATATTACTGTTGAATTTAGAAAAAGAAACTTGGACGAGATAGAAAAGAAGAACAGAAAAGTATTCAAAGAAATTAAGAATGATAGGGATGCTGTCATCTCTGATCCATTCTGCAGTTTTGAAGGAGATTCAAAATTTTATTCAAAACTTATATTCTAATCCTAATGTTGATTCAGGAAACATCGGTGCATTTCTTATGGATTGAAATCCTAAAATTGTGATGATTGCAAAAAACTTATCGAGCAACCATTTTCAAAGAAAGAATTGTACGGATACTTCTTGCAAGGAACATCATAAGACCCGGGTATGATGGTTTTACCCACTGAATTTATTATTGTTTTTTGGTGTGATATTCTGATATGTGATAAAATTCTTATAATTTTCTATGGAAAATGGGCTTTTGTCACAAATCTCAACAAGGAATGGCATAATTACTTGCTTGCGAAGAAAGATTAAGTCTCATTATATAAAAATTATAGGCCTATCTCTTTGTGGACTGGTGACTATAAATTTTTTGCGAAGGACCTTGCAACCGATTACAAAAAGTGTTGATCCACCTCATACTGATCAACAGGATTCCTTAAAGGAGGAAAGTGGTATAATGTTCGTTTAATTATGGATATTATTGAATACACCGAACTTTGACCATTCCGGGGCAATTTGCCTCCTGATATGAAAAAGCGTTGAGATAGCGGTGTCCTGACTTTGCCTGCAGGTTTTAACAACATTTTAATTTTTGGTTATACATTCATCAAGTGAGTAAAACAATTTTCTGCAGTAGAAAAAGTATGTGGTTAATAATGTTTTTTTTAAGAAGTATTAATATGAATAGAGGATTTTTTCAAGGTTGCCCCATTTCGCTTTCTCTTTATTTATTCTTGATGGTGATTGAAACGATGGCCCTCGCATTAGACAAAATGTTTTAAAATTAAAGGGCTTCCAATAGAGGATAAGTAGTTAAAAAACTTTCCTGTCTTTCTTGGCAGATACCCACTTTTTTGTAGAGGGTTCAACTAATCTTTTGATACTTGTTTGATACACGGACTAGATTGGGCGCATGGTCGGGATTGGTAAGAATCAATTTGTCCAAATCTGAAGCTATTGGATTCGGGTGCACAAAAGGGTTCCCTTAGATTTCCCCTCTCTACCACAAGGGCTTACTGGCCAAAACTAACGGATTCAACACTTGCAGGATTAATTTTCCCTTAAGCTTCGTTATATGTTGATCTCAATTAAAGGTTAAGGCTAAGCAGATCGAAGGTACCCGTAAATTGTTGTCGTACCAGAACTCGTTCTATGATGGTTTGGGGAAAATATGGGTTATTAAGTCTTCTTTTGCCTCAGCTGCTCTATCTTTTCTGATTTTGTGTATTAAAATTTCCTTATACCTTTTTAAAGAGCTTTAACAAATTGTTTTATAAGTTCATTTGGAATGGGGGTAATGATAGAGTAAAAAGAAAATGCCTTTGCATATGACTGCCCATGTTTGTGGCCTTCGCTAGTGATTGACCCCTATTACTTTCGCTTAGCCACAGAAAAATCGTCCCCTGGGTGAAAACTTTCTTTTGGATGGACGTTATGTCAGTTATGGAAAACAAAGTTGATGTGGTCTTCATTAGACAATAGGGATATGGTTAGGGTTATTCATAATGGCCCGAGAAATATTGGAAATAGTGAAAAGACTTAAATGGCGGAGTCTCTTCGAACTGGGTATATTTTCCGTGGGAAAAAGCTTTGTGTGGAAAAATGCTGTGTGTATCAATTATTTCCGATTTGGGGGCTTGCCAGCAGATTTTATGGTTAACAGGAATATAAGATCAAATCCAAGCAGTACGTCTCTAGAGGAGGTGTGAGTAAAAGGCTATTTTTTCTATATGACGTAATATCTCCGAACCCAGGTTGCATATTTGCGAATTAAGTCTTGATTTTAACATTTCTCATAAGGGTTAGAAAAAAATATAATTTTTGATGAAAGTAATCCCTATGCTTGGAGTGAAACCCCTTTCGAATAGATGAACGTGGTAATAGTGGTGTGGAAGACCTTTTAGTATGACAGAGAAAGACCAAGCATGCTTAGCTTCTATTTGATTTGATAAGTGTAGTTCCTTTGAAAGTGTATCTCTTTTGGAAAGAGTTTTATGACGATCTCTGATTGGAATGGGAGAAAATTCAATCTGCGGATTTTAAATGTTCTATTGATTCTAGCCTTAGGTCATTCTATTAAAAACATTTAATAGCGGCAATTGCTTTAATGATTTTCTTTTTAAGATCAAGAGAAGGGACTCCCAGATTGCGCTTTTTCTGTGAAGAAAGAAATTCCCTGAAAACGATTATCATGTGTTGTGAAGTGAAATGTGAAACCAATTGGGATGGAGATCATCTAAAACAGATTAGGTTTGAAAACATGACATTTGACTTTCTATTTCAAATTTGACAACATGTTTGTGTGTTGAAGGTGGATAAATTGTTAACTCATCTGATTTTTATGTGGGTTTTAGGTATGTATATTTATGTGTGCAGGTTTCAAAACAAAAGTCCTAATTTTGTGGCTGTAGATGGTATATTAAACACGAACAAGAGAAAATGAAGGATTATATAGCATAATAAGAAGGGTAAAACTTTCTTGTCTCATTTTCAGATAATGGAGGTTTGATTTTTAGACTTGAAATGTGGGCTTGTGATGAGCAACTTTTTTTTTCATGATATTAAATTTGGTGGACCTGTTCTGTATGTTTATTGTATTATTTTTGCTGCTGCCTTTGTGATTCTATTGATTTGCCGTCTTCAATGAATAAAAGCAATAAACACTGAAAGATAAAAAAAGAATATGCTTGAATAATTTAAATGATATTTGGTGCGATATACTACTTTAGATCTAACACGAAATACATAAACAATACTGGCCCTCCGGATACTGCTATATAGATCTACTAAACACAGAAATTAGCTATTTAATCTCTGGCTCCGGGTACTGGCGATCGACTCCGACAGCAAAATAACTCATGTATATCTGCTCCGGCGTCGGGTTACTGCTATCTACTCTCAGACAGCAAATTAATTATGTAATATCTGTCTCCCGGGTACTTGCTATCCTACTCAAGACAGCACTTAACTAGGTAATATCTTTCTCCTGGGGACTTGCGATCTACTCAGACAGCAATTACCTATGTATATCTGGCTCCCAGGTACTTGCTATCTACTCATATAATCAAATTAACTATGTAATATTTGCTCCTGGGTACTTACTACACTTGCTATCCTCAGAGCAAATTAACTATGTAATATCTGCCTCGCCGGTACTTGCTATCTACTAAAGCAATGCAATTAAACTGTGTAATACTGGCTCCCAGGCTACTGCTATCTAGTCAAGAAGCAAATTACGTTTAATATCTGGCTCCGAGGTACTGGCGATCTACTCAAGACAGAAAAATTACTATGTAATATCGGCTCCGGCCGGTAACTTGCTATCTACTCAAGACAGCAAATTAACTATGTAATATCGGTCTCCCGGGTACTGTCTATCTACTCAGACAGCAAAAATTAAACTTATGCAATAGCTGCTGTCTCCTGGTCCTTCTACTACTCAAGACGGCAATTACTATGTCTTGTTGCTCCGGGTACTTGCCTATCCGACTCAATACAGCAAATTACTATGTAATATCTGGCTCCTGGGTACTTGCTATCTACTCGACAGCAAATTCTATGTAATATCTGCCCCGGGTACTTTTGCTAGCTACTCAAGACAGCAAAATAACTATTAATTTTGCTGGCTCCCGTACTGGCTATCTATTCAATCAGCACAAAAAATTAAACTCTGTATATCGGGCTCCTGGTTCTTGCTATCTACT
>JAMKCH010003007.1:0-40578 GCA_023653785.1 Ophioderma brevispina
ATGCTTAATTTATTAGCCATTTACTAAAAAAAGTAACAAAAGGTGGGTTTTAAAACTTTCCCAAAAACTGACCAACATTGTTTTCTTCTACAGGAAACAAATTATCTCAATTCATCATGTATAGGTTATGGATAACATATTTGAAAAGCAAAATAACAAATTTTGCTAAATTTGACCCAAAAATGCCATTTATTACCTTAAAATAGCTATAAACTAACCAATTAAACCAAGTAAAAGATTTAAAAATCACATAATCTTATAAAAACTATTTGTTATTTATAGAGGATAATAATTATTGGACCATTGGGATTCAGGTTTTGAAATTATGCTCAAAAGTGTTACCCCTACCCCCAAAATATTGGCCCCAAAATCGCCCAATTGGGGCATAAAGTGAAATAATAAAATCGCTGTAGCAAAAAATTTTGCCCTCATTGCAGATTTTTTTATTATCGAAAAGAAGGTATCTGACAGGGCTCTAACGAAAAAACATTGCTTCAACTTTCTAGTAAGTGAGTGCAGGTAACTCAAAAACTAGAGCAATTACAGAGATTTAGTCCGGATATTATAGTACGAAAGCGGTCAGAGACCGTTATTTAAACCTAATGAAATATTTCATCAGACCGTATTTTTTCCGAAAGTGCGTCTTCTGGAAACTTCCGGAGAAAAAATAACGGTTGACGGGGAATATTCATAGTTAAACAATAAAGGACAACTGAACAAAGGAAAATTCTAGAAACACCTCGGCCTCAGGTGGTACAAATGAAGAAATAAACAATAGTGAAAAGAACTCAATACAAAAGCTAATTGTGGACACAGATTGCCATCTACTTGTTAGCTTATCTGTCGATATACGATTCAGCACCAAAGTAGTGACGCTAAGTTATGCAAATTTCTTCTTCACTATTTTATAGGGACAATCGAGACATTTTGCCCCTTTATTTATTGAAATAAACAACGATGAAAGAACAGGTGACTCACTATAAAAAAAAAGGGCGCTATGTGATTGTCGGATTACCACCATCTGCTGGTTAGCTAATACATGTGTATCGACAACGAATAAGCCAAGCTAGTGATTCAAAGTCATGGAAATCCTCAGGTGACTCAATACAAATCTTATTGGATTGTGGAGTACCATCTGCTGGTTAGCTAATACATGTGTATCGACAACGAATAAGCCAAGCTAGTGATTCAAAGTCTGGAAATCTTGAAAAAGACAATTTTTTACTTTAAAATGGTAACAATTGAACCCCATAACGCCAGATCACTTAATACGGGATTTAAAAATAAAATTGAGGGAGAAACGTATAAAAAGAGAAGGCAATTTCTGCCTTTGTTTTCTTATACGCAATAGAGTGCTAATGATGGCCTTAAGACATAGCCTATTAAAGAACCACAAAAACTAAATATGATATAGATAATTTTTTTTATTTATTAAAAGAGGACACCCGCCACCGGGGTGCCATTAGACCCCAAAACAATACAATTAGTCGGCTCTCCGTTGCTGCCCAGATGGAAATGGTGTTCACTTTATGTTTGAAGCGATTTCTAGACCAAAATTTTGAGTAGAGTACGAAAATACAGGTCGGGTTTTGATAAAATGTGCCCAAAGTGTATTTCCCGGGGGGTGCTCCTACAATGGGGTTCCGAAATTAGGTTGAGTGTCATTTCCAAGTCCAAGTAGGTAACTTAGTATCAAAGTATATGTTTTTGAGGCCATGACAAAGTCAATGCGAACCTTTAAAAATCCAATAGGCTGCCTTCCTACCATCAAAATCCAAAATGGCGGCCAAAATGGCGCATTTTAAATCAGTAATGTAGGCCCACTATTCCCAGTCCATTCAATGATATTTAGTTTATACATATGTTTTTGAACACACGAAAAATCCAATTAGCTACTTTTCAAAATCCAATATGGCTGCCTTCTACCACCTCAAATCAAAATGGCGGCCATAACGGTGTTATTTTAAAATAAATAATGTGGCCCCTATTCTCCAAGTCAATTCATTATATTTTACTTTATACATATGTTTTTGAAGACGAAAAGCAATGAGATACTTTTCCAAAATTCAAAATGGCTGCCATTAGCTGAGAAAATCAAAATGGCGGCCAAAATGACCGTCAAAATGACGAGTGACATATTCAAAGTAAAATGATGATTATATTAGTAACCTTACCCCGATAGCACTGCAATGGTGGCCCAATACTGGACCAATATTTATTATTTTATTGGCTTCCTTAGATGGCTTACATATGGATAAATATATTTTTGCTCAGGGGCCCCAATATTGGGCCAATATTAAACCAATGATTATAACAAATGTTTGTGCCGGTGTGGCCAATGACTGGCCATATTATGTTCTTTTACACAATATTTTTAAAGGATTTTTTTTTCAAACTGCTACTTTTAACACAAGTAATAATCATTGGAGCTACTCACGTAGTTAATATTTTTTAAGAAACTGATATAATATAGTATACATGTCATTGAATAATGTTCGCTTTTTCAAACACCCATTGTTGAGACATATTAGTGTAATTCCTATTATTTGACTGATTCTCGCCCGCTATTTTTTAACAAATCAATTGCCTTTTTAAGACAATATGGGCCAATGTTATCCCATAATTGTCTCTATATTGGCTGCTTGTCTTGGTCACTATTCTTCACCAATATGGAACAGTAAGGGGTGCCGATACTGGAAAAAAAAAAAAAAAAGCCCGACCAACATCTGCCAATGGCAAACATTCTTTGGCGCAATATTCAATAGCCACGTGTTACCGATGCCAAAATTACCAACTGAATGCATTATTGCCCTTGGAGAGCAATAAAGGACCATCAAGGCCACCAACTAGATGCCGATGCCAGATTACCGATGTGGAACCATTGGGTTGGGCCGCAATATAATTCGTGCTGTGTGGGGTAGTGTTATTTTTGGACAAAAGCAAACCCATGAGATGGATAACATGGAAAAAATTAAATGGCTACCATCCTGTTAAATATGTGACCTCTCTGGAATCATGGACATATCGCCAGACAACGGTTTGGGCGTTTTTGCCCCTAAAAATCATATCAAAATTTTTGTGCAGATTTTCAAATCCCTAAGTTTGTGTTTTTGGGTTCTTGACTTCGATAAGCTATCAAAATGAGTTTGATATACAAAAAAAATATTATTTAATGAATAATATCGAGCATAACTATGGAAAATCCCTTGGGCTACTATACTTAACTGAAACAAATTGGCTCATTTCTTAGAATGCAAAGCAATTAAATCTTCTAGTACATACCCAAAATAATAATAATTATAATAATAATAGCAGAGAGTTATATACGCTTATCCTATTGGCCTCTAAGCGCTTCACAAAGGGTCGCTGATCACTGTGGCCCTGTCATACCATAAACCATTTAGCATCGTTTCAAGGGATGCAGCAGATCGTGAGCAGCGTTTTCCCTTATCACAACTCATCGAATACCAATCGCACGCCGGGATCAGCTTCCCAAATATCGCAGGGGTAAATCGAGACAACTAGCGTTAATTTCTTGTCAGGGAATTCAAGATAGCTGAATCTCACAGGGCTCGAACTCACGCATATACTCATGGTGAGCAGACACTGGAGTCGAGCACTTACCTATTGAGCTATCTTGTCCGCTTCAAATCAATTGTTCTAAAAAGTATACTGTTATCATTTAAAAAGTCACATGTTCTTGTCAGTTGCCATTTATCGCAAATGTATCACACACCTTTGGAAAAAAGTAACAACCTACTCTTGTTTGAATGTTTGGGGGCCTACTGCTAACTTTTGTTAATACGTGAGGGCTAAGTATGGACTCCCCTTTTCAAATCTCTCCGAACTTTTACCAAGAAAATGACATTTTTTGGCTGCCATTTTGAACTTGTGACCTGCTCTGACGAAACAGGGAAAAGTGGATTTTCAAACATTTTCAGATTTTGAGATAAAGCATACAGAACAGTGCTTTAAAGATACCAGTATACTTTTTAGTATATAATTTCTTTTGGGTATGGTACTATAAGATTTTAAATTGCTTTAGCATTCGAACAAATGAGCCATTTGTTCCAGTAAGTACATAGCCCAAGGATTTGTATATTAGGCCTCGATAATTATTACTTAAATAATTTTTTTTGTATCACAAACTCATTTTTGATAGCTTATGAAGTCAGGGGAACCCAAAAACAACAAATTATGATTTGAAAATCTGTCAAAACTTGTGATATGGTTTTTAGGCAAATAACGCCAAAACCGGGTCTGGCGATATTTCGCATGATTGCCAGAGTAGTCACATATTTTAACATGCTGGCAGCATTTATTTTTTCATTTAATAATCCATCTCATGTTGGCTTTTTTCCCAAAATAACACTATAAATAAGGTACTAATATCATCATCATTGTTACGTTGAATATGTTAATACGTCATTTTGACGTCATTTGGCCGCCATTTTTATTTCTCACTAAAGGCAGCCATTTTGTTTAATTTTGAAAAGTATCTCCCTTGGCGTTTCGTCCGTCAAAAACATATGTATAATGTAAAATTCATTGAATTTTTACTTGGAGATAGGGCCTGCATTATTTATTAACATACGCCCTTATGGCCGCCATTTTGAATTTGAGGTAGAAGCAGCCATATTGGATTTTGGAAAAGTATCTCATTTGGCTTTTTTCGTTTCAAAACATATGTATAAACTAAAAATATCCTTGAGATATTGGACTGGGCTTGGGGCCTACATTATTTATTAAAAGTGCCCTTTTGTCCGCCATTTCGGATTTTTGAGTAGAAAGGCAGCCATATTGGATTTTGGAAAGTATCTCATTGGCTTTTTCGTGTTTCAAAAAACATATGATAAAACTAAACATATCATTGAATTTGGACTTGGGCTAGAGGGGCCTACATTATTTTAAATGTGCCTTTTGTCCGCCATTGTCGTATTTTGAAGGTAGAAGGCAGCCATATTGGGATTTTGAAAAGTTCTCATTGTCTTTTTCGTGTTCAAAACATATGTATAAACTAAAATCTCATTGAATTTGACTTGGCGCTAGGGGCCTACAATTATTTATTAAAATGTGCCCTTTTGTCCGCCATTTTTGGATTTTGGAGGTAGAAGGCAGCCTATTGGGATTTGTTGGAAAGTAGCTCATCGGCTTTTTTTCTCTTGATCACAAATCATATGTATAAACTAAAAATATCATGGAATTTGGCTATGGGCTAGGGAGGTCCTACATTCATGATTAAACCTGCCCTTTTGCCGCATTTTGGATTTTTTCTGAGGTAGAAGGCAGCCATATCGGATTTTGAAAAGTAGCTTATTGGATTTTTCGTGTTCCAAAACTATGTTAAACAAAATATCATTGAATTTGGACTTGAATAGTGGGCCTCCTTATTTGTTAAAATGCGCCCTTTTGGGGCCGCCATTTGGATTTTTAAGTAGAAGGCAGCCATATTGATTTTTTTTAAAGGACCCATTGACTTTGTCATTCTCAAACATATAATTTGATAACTATATCACCATACTTGGACTTGGAAACACTCAACCTAATTTCGGACCCCAATTGTAGGAGCACCCCCGGAAATACACTTTGGGCACATTTTATCAAAACCCACCTGTATTTTTCGTAATCTACGCAAAATTTTGGTCTAGAAACCGCTTCACAAACATAAAGTTAACACCATTTCCCATCTGGGCACACTGAGAGCCCGACTAAATCATTAACATACTTTACAATAATACCTTATACAAAAATACACTTGACATTACATATAACTATACAATTATTACGACTTAATACAAATACTACATTTATCAACCCACGCAAACTGTACAAAACAAACAACGTACAATATTTAAAAAAAGTACAAACAATATACAAATAAAATCCATCTACAGTCTCATCTTATAAAACAAGAATATTGCCATCAATAAGCCTGGTATTATTGGACAATACACCCAATAACCCTGCACCAAATATCCTGCTTACGCGAATCGTAAAATGGACGCAAAAATACAAAAAAAAAAAGATAAATCCGCGAAAACAGCGAAAAAAACACAAATATAGGTATAGACAAAAATGAACATTAAGAGAAAAAAAGAATAGCGAACGAGTCGCCAGCCAAAAATAAAATCACAAAATAGTCCAAGCTAAGCCCAGATAAGAAACTAAAAAAATCACTTAAAATCAAAATTCAACAATAAGTGGCCAAAACTACACCGGGGGACAGGGGGCCAGTTCATCCAGAAAGGTGAACCAACCGCCATCCCCCAGTAAGCCAGACAAGCCAAAATCCAAAATAGGCAAGCACATACAACAAAAACGATCAGAAGACAATGAACACCGACCAAAAATATGACACCAAAAAATACACCAAGCTTAAATTGATGAAATACCATTACAAAGTGGCCTTATACCATTTATAACATGTAATAACATCAAAATGACAGGTAAGTTTGGTCAAATACACGGCACTGTATTCACCAGAAGACACCCGCGGATAGGTGTCCGACACCGAAACATCGGCCACCCCCAGCCCAGGCGCCTCCCGGCTGACTGCAATGCAACGACCAAAGACAACTCTCCTGACACCAAAATCAAACAATAAGCAAAAAACACCCTACCGGAAGCGCGAAGCAGGCATTGGGGGACCACGCGTACCGATTAAAAAAGTCAGCACACACCCCCAATGCCATCCCTGATTCGGGCAATCAACCATTTTTAAAAAAATCATATTATAAAGCAAAAAAGCCTCCAATATAATCCAATACGCATAAGATGAAAAGTAACCAGGAATAACATTTACAGAAGCCTTTCAATACTGAAATTGGCAAAATATGATAAGCAAAAAAGCAATTGCTTGAAGGAGACTAATCTTCCAACAAAGCACCATAACATCCGGGAAAGCACCCATGCATGTGCAACCGGGAAGACATGTATAACTGATTCAAATCATAACAACACACACCCCCAATGCCATACATGGGTGATTCCCCTCTATTCCAATAAATAAACGGGTCCAATTGTTAAAACAGAATTATTTATATTTACCATAACATAATTACTCTGACACAAACAATTAACAATCAATTTAAAAATAAGCAAGGATCTTACCAAAACATTTTTAGGAAGCAACCGGGAAGCACCCCAACATGGCACAGGGGACATATACACTAAACCAATAACCAGCACGGCGCCACAATCCATGCCCCATTATTCCGGCAATATACAAATAATCCTGACCCAACTTTAACATACACATTTAAATCAGCACAGGATAATTACCAGAACATATTTAAACAAAGCAACCGAGAAGCACCCAAGCATGGCACAGGGGGACCGTGGCACACTTTCAATAGCACAGCACACACCCACAATGCATACCCAGGCTATTCCGCGGTAATACAAAATAATTGAAAAAGCTTATTTAGACGGAGATTAAAAGAAATTGCAACATAGATATGCAATGCATATAAACGCCCCACCAATACCATGAACATGTGATTCCCCTGCTATTGTACAAATTAGGCTATGCTTTAAACAGAATAATTTAAAAGCTTTAATAAAAAACAAGATTTTCAAAAAATAATTGACATAGATCAATCAAGCAGTAAGACCAGCAACCGGGGAGCACCCCAGCATGGCACGGGGGAGCATGTGTACCGATCAATAATATCAGCCACGCACCCCCACTGCCATACTCCAGGTGATTCTCGCTTAATATACAACATTCAAACTTGGGGTTAAACAAAGATAATAAGTAACCATAACACCTGATAGTTTAAACAGACTATAAAGTCATTGACAACAACATAACAACAATAGATTGACTAATGAAATATTAATTAATGGCGTATTACTTCTAACCCACAGATCCTTTAACTGCACCGGGAATCACCCAGAACATTGGCACAGGAGGACGCGCGAACAGATTCAAAATAACGGTGCCACCTCCCATGCCATATCCCAGGTGATTACCGGCTGACACAAAAAAGGTTCACAAACTCTATTATTACAATAATTACCAATCGATCAAAAACCCTACCATGACAAACCAGGAAGCTCCAAGTGTTGACAGCAGAGCCACGCGTACTGATCCAAAATAGCAGCACGCCCCCCGCCACCAAACTCGGTGATTTTCCGGCTTAATATAAAAATTAAAACCATATAATACTATAGCCCAAACTTAATCAACGAGAAATTAAGAATAACAGCAGCATACAGAGGCTTATTACAAAACCGAAAAGCAATCAATAGAAACAATTTAGGAAGCACCCAAGCGTGTCACCGGGGCCACGCTTACCATTCAAAAAATACAGCACGCCCCCCCTCCGACACACCCAGTGATTCTGGCTAAACATCTTAAAAAAATATGAATCAAGAATATGAGCCAAACTTACACATCTAAATAAGAAATACCATGAACGTGAATAAAAAATTAAAGATATACAATAAGAGATCCAATTATAACAGTGACAGATACCAAGGACCCGGGGAGCACCCAGTGTGTCACCGGAGCCACGCGTACTGATCTAAAGATAGCAGCACGCCCCCCGCCGCCAACATGAGTGATTCCGGCTAATTTACAAGTTTAAATTATCTAACATTAAAAAAAAAATCATACCTTTTAAAACACAATTATAAAAAGTGATAGATACAAGCACAAAAATTGAACGTGGAAGGGGAAACACCCAAAAATGAGGATGCTAAGTTTTTAGTGTACACACAGAAAGAAAAAGAGTACACACCCCCACACCCACAATCCCGGTGATTCCAAGACAACGTATTAAAAATCAACTTAAACAAGCATAAAAAATAACGGAGAAATCTTAAGTCCTTCCTCGAGAAGCGGTCCACCAAATTACTCAAAGCAATATCAAAACCAACAAGGTCAGGGACAGACAGCGGAGTATACTAAGGGCATCCCGACTCCTGAAAAGTCTAATTAAATACCTAGTGTTGGTGGTACAACTGTTCACTGGCTCACCCTAAACTTAAAATGGATACTGGGCTGAATCGTATCAGCTCAGCCCGCGGCCCGTGAACAAATTATCTTACTCCATTTATTGGGAATGGACTTGACAAGATCAATGTTCAATAAAACATTAAATCTTGGAGAATTAACAACAAAGAGTTTGAATTAACTCAAAACCCGCATAAAACCGGGAACAAATTCATAAATATATCCCGTATTCGAAGAATACCATGGTCAATAAACTCAACGATACAAAATAATTACCCTCCCCTCAACAATAAAAGGGTTGGAGAAGAGCGGCTGGCATAGGCGCTCATTACCATTTACAGGGCAGACTAAGTTCCCGGCCAGTCCTCTTCTCCACGCCGCACCATTTCCATAAGAAGGCGGCATATTCAAATTAAATTCTGAAATTTAATTTTATTGATCAAAAGTTTAATGAATCCAATAATTATTATATATTAAGAACTCATAGCCTTAGTACATGATTAGGGGGGGTGCTGCAAATCGAAACGTTTTTGATGAATTTACAACCGTCAAATCTCATCCTGTCCGATATCAGCACCCCCAAGCCCCCCCAATCAATTGGAGAAATTAAAACACAACACTAATATTTAATCTTGCTTCCTGCCTTCTCCAATTAAAATCAACCATGGCTTTCTTTAATTTAGTATAGCCCCTTCAGGAACAGAACACAAATTGGCAACATAAACAATTCGAGATATTATTAATGAATTACAAACTAAAACTTGCTTTTTACCGATAATTTTTAGCTTTCCAGGTATTTAAAATAGAAATACATTTACAATCTGAGAACCCAGTTGTTCCCGCTCACAGACATGGGTCGTTTACCAATAGATAGAACCGAACACCACAGAAACTGCAGAGATAACTTTCACGGGCAGATTTACCGGCGGCTTTGTGACACCAGTACCTAACGGCAGGACTTCTGACTTTTCAAGATTGACCTTTACCTGAGGCTTGATTAATATATCAAAAAACTCAAAAAAATGTTTAACAGACTATTTATCTTTAACAACAGCGGTGGAATCTCTGCATGCTGCGGAAACAAAAGCCCCGAGCCCCAAAAAATATAAATCACTTAATTAAGGGATGCTCAATAATTGATATTTCTAAGGGGCTCAGCTGTGAGAAACGTAAAGTAAGCGAGAGGAGGCATCCTGACGGATCCCCCTCACGGTGGAAAAACATTCGGATAAAAAAACATTAATTTCACACAGCTTGAGGCTTTTGAGTAAAACAGACGAATCCACCTAACAAAATATTCCGGAAAGCAAACTTATCAATACCATGGAATAAATATTGTGATTAACACGGTCAAAGGCCTTTGCTGAGTCAATCTTGACCAAGTATCCCTCAAGACCACGAAAAGGAAAGTAGTCCACCAGATCGTGCAGAGCCAAGACATTGTCAGCAATGTCACGACCCGGTACACCACAAGTCTGATCAGTCGAGACAATAGATGCATCACTTTGGTCAGACGAGCAGCTACGGACTTTAAAATAATTTTATAATCAAATTAAGTAAAGAGAAATAGAGCCTCAATTCTTGAGAGTAGATTTATCACCTTTTTGTGGAACAGGGTGATTAACACCCTGATGAAATGGATGCTGGGAGGTAAAATCATAACATGTATCAGCGACTTTCAAGAGAATGGGCCTAAATAATCAAAAAAGAAAATAAATTGATAAAAAATTCAGTAGTGAGGCATCCAAGCCCGGGCTTTTTTAGGGTCCACTTGACAAGGCCCTCAAACAACTAATCCCAAACATAAATTATTTTTGCATAAATTGATTTCATCAAATTTAAATGCGTATTTAAATTCCCAACAAAAGTATCCTGAACAAAATATTACACAAGTAAAAAGCTTTGAATAAAAATATTACCTTCTTTACCAATTAATTCACTCTTTGAAATGGATGAACCATTTTCAGTCGAGAAATCAAATTATAAATAAGATGTGTTTCTCTTCTATGCTTTCTCTAAATTAAAAAAAAAATTTTGTTGATTTTTCCCAAAATAGCTTTTAATTTTTGAACGAACTAAGGCCCCCTCGCTTCTTCTCTCAAAAGATCTAATTCAAGTCTAACTTCTTAACCAAGACAAATCATATATTTAAAATTTGGATCCTTTTTATACTCCATACTTATTTGACGAAACAAAAATTCCGAGACCTGTTTTTTACATTGGAATGCGCTTGCATGTCTAAGCGCAATTTCCTTAAACTAGATTTCAATCATCATACCAAACTAAAATATCAGAATTACACTGCGATTTAATTTTCATTAATTTAAAAGACGGTTTATTACAATGCCATGTTCCCCTCCCCGAGTGGACCCCGACCTTAGATCTAGCTTAACAGACACCAATTCATGGTCACTCCACGTGAGGGAACAATGGCAGAGGATTTAACAAATCTAAGAAGAAATGCGAATAAAATATTGACAAGTAGACGGCCGGCCGTTGAGGCAAAAAGTGCTCAAAAAGTTTGACGGCGTAATTTGTTCCAACCATCCAACCATGTGGATTTCGCATCCTCATGGGACATACCATAGCGTATGGGGAGTTGGCCATTCTATTTTTGAATTTTTTGGGGTAAAACTGGCCAAAAAAGTCAAAATAGTCACAAGTAGGTAAATCATCATATGCCTTCTTTTCCTTCAAAATTTTTCAATCAGAACATGTGGGTTGTACAATCCTAGGGAACATTATGACCGGATTGGTGTTAAAGCTTCCAATTACTAGTTTGGGTCAAAATTGGCCAAAAAACAGCAAAATAATGGTCCAAAATCCATAATGAGTCTAATACCACCTTCCTTTCTTTTCTCAAGACTTAATGGGAACACGTACATACCGTTACCCAAAGAACTAAACTTAATTGAATAGAGTGAAGCCATTTCAATTGAACAATTATTTGTAAGTCAAAATGGCAAAACAGTTCAAAATTGTCAAAACTTAAAAGTCCAAAACAACTCTTTTCTCAAAATACCCTCTTGCTTATCCAAGCCTTTTTTTGTTAAGATGGATTTACGCAGGGGGCCTCGAGAATTCGTGATGAAGCACCCGTGTTTATGATTTTGATACCAATGGATCGCTATGGTCCTTGCTCTTTCCCATTAATACCAAAACAAGTACTAACATACCTGTATGGCGTCACAATGCGTCAAAAATAAATTCACGATTCGGCCAAATTGGGATTTTCCATAGAAATGGCGAAAAACCAATCTTGCGCTAAAAGGTTATATCGGATTTTTCCTGTCGGTTTTTCCGCTCTACATGATGACAGTTGGATTAGTTTTTACAATCGGTATAGAGTTTTTGAGCCATCTTTGCCATAATAATTTAAAAAAATGTACCATCAATCATTCTTGGGTGGCAACCCACCCGCGCACCCTTCGACTTTGACGGCTTTACCCTAACCCCGGTGAATGACCGAAAGGAAATGATAAATGATTACTCGGAAGATTTTTGCCAAAGGGCTTCTGGTAGTTAGCACACCGGAGCAAATTTCACTGGGGGGGTGGTACCCCTCCCTGGTAAACGAGGGTTAAGGGGAACATAATTCATTTCTTTCCAAGGGACAATGAATAAGTGAATAAATTGCTAGCCATTTGCATTAACACATTATGGTGCAAATGTTCAAAAAGGTAAAAAAGTCCCATATGGTAAAGCAGGCAATATTGGCCTCTTTCTAAAACTTAATAAATAAAACCATAATGTGTTTCATGGTAATATAATTAGGTGTATCCAATTCTAGGTGTTCCACTTTACCCATTTTAGTATTCCCATTGGCTAGATCAAAATGTGAACTCAACATTGTGGGCATTCAAGTTTTATGGTTTATTCTGGTCAGAAAACATCAAATTAAACGATGATTGATAAGGAATGTAATTCAAGCAATTTGTCCTTAAGATGTATTGTTATCCCTTAAATATAATCCCTAAGGAAATCATCAGTAAATTGGAGTATTGGCTATTCCAATCCTCACTGTGAAGTTTACCACAAATGGTAAATTAGCTCTACTGCCCTTTTTGTCAAAACGGTAATCAGGTCATAAGTCGCGTCACCAGAGTACATTAAAAGTTGACAATGATTTGGCCATTTATCATGCACTTTTCTTGGAGGGGACAAAGAATTAAATAAAAATCAAAAGTTTCAGATAAGGTTTATTTTATGCCCCCTCCTTTCTGTTGTCTCATAGTGGCTTTGAATATACACAATCATAAAATTACTTAAGAACGCATTTTGGCTTAATCATAATTACAATGATAAAATATCTCCAAATTGTTTCTTAAACTGCAACAATAATACTATCGCGTTTGAGTGTTTTGTTTTAATTTTGTTAGGTTTTAATCAACGGCCAGAATGCATGTGTAAAGGCATAACTCGAAATGGGAACACAGTCCACTGTCCAAAATTTACCGCATATTTATTATTGTTTAAATGTCCACAATGTAATTTCCCTCCGACATGGTTGAGCACAATGGTTCTCGTGGTAAATTAGGCCTAAGCATTGATTGATGGGTATTTTTGGCTGGTTATTTTGATAACAAGGTCCAAAATTTAAAACAAGAGCAGCCGCCTACGCTTAGAAGACCCTTGATAATCACTGTGGTTAATACTAAACCTTACAAAGGCCTAATGAGTTTGCCTAGATTAATTCTCGGAATGATACTTAACATTCCAATTAGATAGTACAATACAACTTGCATATCAAATTCAAGGTATAACCTGATTATAATATTTGTGTCGTAATTTGTGTTCATCAGAATGTTGACTAATAATTTCAAAGACATTATTAGTTTTTGATTTTTTATTCAATATCTAAGTTGGCTATTCTAATTTATAGCCCTAAGAAATATACTTTACAATATTAAGATGTATTTTAAAATCATAAAAAGTAATATAGATGATTATAATGTCAGTAACTTTGCCCATTTAAACTTACAATCCGAGATCTAAACAAATCAACACCCCTGGCCCTACAACTATTAATATTAATAGAAATCTATATAAATTCACAGGTAATAATTAAAATTTGGACAGCCACAACGTTTTAATCAATTTAAGTTTGATTTTGAAAAATTCGACTCCGAATCTATGACTGGCTAGCAGTTTATTTTACCATGTGGTATGTACACGCACTATTCTTTTGACCTACTGTGCAAAACGAAGATAGGACCAGTGTTACGTTTCGTTATTTCACACAACACCATGTTTAAATTGATTTTGATCAGTGTTGGATGATGTGGTCCCATTTATTGCACTTTGACTCAGAAAGCTCTAAAGTTAAATGGCTATGCAGCTCTTTTTTACCTGATGAAAAGGCCCATACTTATTTATGGCCTCGTTTTCAATCAACCCCAAAACCTGTCATTACGCCTAATAGCTTTCGCTCCACTAATTATGACACTTTGGATGTAAGTTGATTTAAAATTAACCATTTTTTGGGACAATTGAGATTTTGGTCATTTTGATCTAGTGCGGTCCTACCCCCTCCCCCAAATTCCCAACGGGAAAAAGGGTCCACATTTTTGTTTTTTTTTTTTTGTGAGGTTTTTTTATAAAAGGTCCAAAATTTAGAGAAATATTGACAAGAAGTCCACATTTTGGTGGATGAAATGTTCAAAAAGTCCAAACAGGACCATTTTTAGGGTTTATTAAATGGGTTGGTCTAACCTTTAACCAAAAAAGGTCCACTTTTCGGAAAAAAGGTGCACTTTTAAAAAAAATAAAAAACTTACTCCCCCCCCCCCCCCCAAAAAAAAATATGGATCTAAGTATATCTAAACATATGAAGAATATGGATCTAGGTATATCTAAACATATGAAAATATTAAAAATAGAATGACAGACTAGACTTATTGACGTTTCCTTGAATGTAACGGCAATTGTTTCCTTTCCTTGAAATGTGTTTTTGTGAAACGAAGGTATTGGGACTGAGGTACTCCCTTAACGTTGATTAACAGCCCATTGTTGTATTAATCCCCTAGGTTGACTTTGTACCAAACAACGCCGTCAAAATATATTTTGGTCCTTTGCCGGCCGTCTACAATGCGGCTCTGAAGCAACTGACCGCATCTAATCCGCCGCCAGGAGTAATTCGCGGCGGAGACGGATATTTTTTCTCGCATGCATCGTGGAGACAATGTCTCGCACAATGGCTCAAATACCCGATCGAGACGGACAGCATTAAAAGAGTGAGATTTAATCATTGATTCAGAAGCCACATTGAATCCCACAAATAAAAAAAAATCTGACCCCAAAAGATTATGCGTACCAAATGATTTAGATCATAAAAAAAAAACCCTGCGAGATTTAAACTCTATGGAGCATAACATTGAATACTGTAAAAAATGATCATCAATTTCCAATTTGATTGACTTCAGATGCCTTCTCCCTTCTCCCAAATATTTGAAGAAACGAATAATTCTAAATCCTTTCTAACTAAAATGGCAACCCCCTGCGAATGATAACTGTGCGGAAATAGTGAAAACAAAACGGGGACAGGTCGATATTCCGACGTGTCATTGCTCCGAAGGTTTTTCCCCCGAACGGTCATTATCCGAACACACTGTTCTAAGGGAAGTTTCATAATTCCGAAAGGTTTTTGTTCCGAGGTATGTAGTCCGAAGTTCTTCTCCGAAGGTCGTTTCTCCGAAAAAAGATCATTACTACTCGAAAGGTTTTATCCCGATCGTATCATTTCTCCGAACGGTCATTGCTCATTGCTCCGAAAGATTTGTTATTCCGAAGGGTCTTTATTCCGAAATGAAATAAGGGTCATTAATCCGAAAGGTTATTTGATCCGATGGTTTTACTTTACATCCGAAGGTCATTATTCCTAAGGTCGTTTCTCCGAATTTTCGGAATCTCGACCTTTCGCGGGATAAAACCTTTCGGAGTCAAACCTAATTTGTTCTTCATCATAGTTTTTTCTCATTTTCCCGTGAAATCCTAAGGTTAAAGCGGCACTGGCACATTTTCAAAAATATGAATGTCGTAATTTGCTCTCAAAGATAGTCTAGGCATTGGAAGAACAGAGATTTTTACACATACAAATAACATACCCAAAACAGATAGAGACATGATATGAGGAGAAAGCATCCAAGTAATTTGTAGGCCACTTTTAAGTTTTCCATAACTTTAATCAACAATTAAATGTGTATATTACATGAATATTTTTTGACTTGTACTCACTAATATTAAAACCAAAATGTTATAGACCGGTCAAACAGTGTGCCATAGCGTGGGAAACATTCATACGGCGTGCGGTTCTTAATACGCCATTTCGTAGTCTGCTGAATTACGCGTCGCCGCGGACGTTAAATTATAAAAATGTTTCGTCTACCCATAATGAAGCTGATTTGGTTTCGAATCATTTCGGTGAGTGCTTTTGATATAAAAGTTTACAACCATGCAAAAAATATCGATTTTGAAAATATTGAGGGCGCACTATTTTTCAAATGTGCCAGCAGTGTCTTTAATGATTTTCGGTTTTGGATGTTACGCGCGAAAACCGTGCCCATTTTGGTCGACCAATATTTAATTGTTTTTTTTTTTTTTTTTTTTTTTTTTTTTTTTTTTTGTTTTTTTTATCACATATAAAATCACATGTTTAGGTCTCAAATACAAACGGTTGAAATATCGGGCCAAAACTAAACAATAGTGTTTTGGGGTGAAGCCATTCTATCAAGATAAACTCGTGATACACTTAAATCCGGTTATCCCCCTTAACTTTAAAATGTCTAAAAAATTCTATTGAAGTTGTTATGGACGTCTCGTAGAAGTCAAAGGTCAGAAATACCCTTTCAAACACAAGTGATCTGAATTTTAATATAATAGAACAGATTTAATGATTTGTAATTGTTCAAGAATTTGGTTTGTCCAAAGTACAAATTATTCTATACAATTCAATACAACTTAACAATTCTAATCTTCAGAGTTCATTGGCTCCAACTAAAAAAGTAGCGTTGCAGTTCAACGATAATATGGTCCCACAGCAAAGACTCCAAAATTGACAGCATGCAAAGTCACGCTTATAAATCCTCGGGTAATATTCCATTGGAATCTTCTCAGTCCTGATGTTTCGTCTTTTGTCATGCAGTTCAAGACGACGGGCTTTTCCTCGACGACGCTAATGTTTCCACAATAATATAAAATCCAGGTTAATATTACCATCAGTCTGTCGCTTATGTCCTCATATATAGGACCACAATTGGAATCCCTTTTTGATTCCGAAAAAACTGAGCTCTTTTGGACATTTTAAAAGACGACAGCAGACAATTTGGCTTCAAGCTACGCCGGCCTCCAAAGTAAAAATCATGGCAAAGATTGTAGGGAACTTCCAAAATCTACAATTATTGTAAGAGTAAAACTAGCTAATTATCTGTTAAGCCCAGCGGCTCTTAGTTTAGCTCCTGTACAATGCTGGCAGGAGATAAACTTCAAACTCAAATATATACTGACTTCACAAAGTTTCCAGTATAAAAATAGACATACTCAGGAATCAACTTAAACATAACCTTGCACTGGCAGACCAATTGGAATTCACATAAATTACATCACCTGAATCACATAATTCCATATATAACTTTGTGGGGGAAAATTCCCTGATCTCAAAGCATAAACAATTGACTCAGGTTCTAAGTTTAGCATTCTTAGGAATTCCCCACTTCCATTATGTGCAATCAAACAGGGTGCACTGCAAAAAACAAAAATAGGGATATACACCCTTTCATATCTTTTATAGTAAACAAAGTACTTTTCCCGTGAGAAAGAAAGAAAAAACTTTTTCAAATATAAAATTGAGGAAAATAAAATAAAATAACTATTTTCAAGTCACAAAAATGGAGAGAGGACTATATAACAAAAGTAAAAATCCTATGAAATGTATAAAAATTAGGTTTTTAATCCGAAAGGTTTTTATTCCGAAAGGTCGATATTTCCGAAAATTCGGAGAAAGGAGAGAAGAGAGAGAAAGACCTTTCGGAAGTAGTAAGGACCCTTCGAATGATATAAAAACCTTAAGGAGCAATGACCCTTTTTAGATTTCGGAATAAGACTTTCGGACCAATTGCCGTTCGGACTTCATTAAACCATCGGAGGAAAAAAAAATCGACTTTCAGAGGAAAGAAAAAAAACATTGGAGTTAAATACCCTTTTGGAATAAAGACCGTCGGAAGGGAGGATAATACTTCGGAATAAAAACCATTCGGACAAATGACATGTCGGAACATCGACCTGCACCAGAAAAAAACACCCCATCCCACTGATTGTTTAACAAAGGTATTAATAAGATCTAAATCCCAATAAGTTTCTTGAAGACATAAATATCATACTTCCGCAAATTAAAAACGAAAAAAACTCTTTTAACCTTTGCTCTGTCTTCCGCCCGTTACAATGGATTGAAATAGCAAGGAGACAGGCCATCACAAAAAAGAAAAGAAGAGCTCTACAAGCCATGGTGGCGTGAATTACGCAAAAAAATCAGGGTCTCAATATTTCTCCAAGATCTCAAAAGAATTACTAACCATAACAACATCAGAATTGGGGTCAGGGTCTGGGGCAGGGGGCAATTTTTTTGGTTTTACGACGACTTAGGCGACCACCACCCTTCCCTTACCACCCTACCTCCCCTCCTCGTCGTCTGTTTTTGGTTGCGGCGGCTCTTAACAGTAGAATGTCGCTCACCCATAGCCTCGTCACTGTGATGTGGCTCAGCTTCGTCACTTGCGATGCAGTTTTTCAGAGACTACAATAGCTTCGTCAGCCTGCGATGGAGTTTCGGGGACGACAATGGTTAGGACACCGCCCTCGGAAGCGGAGAGCATCTGGGGTAAAGTTGTAACACCCCCATCAGCCCCAAATCACCCTCCTCAACAGTGATAAGACCGTTATAGGGACTCGGAATCGCTCCCGATAACAGAACCAATGTCCCCACCGTCGCTCATCACTGGGAGAGGAAATGACTCAGAAACGAGTCTGCAAACCTTCCGGACACGCATCGGAAAAGTGACCCTTCATAACCCGCAAGGGACAAAATTGGGCGGGCTGGACAAGATCTAATAAGATGCTTGTCACTTAAACAATAATTACATACCTTTGATTGCCCGTTTATGTTTAATTTTTGCACACTCGTCTCCCCAATCCGAGTGGCGTAAGGGAGGGATTTTTACCGGTTCAGGAAATTCCACCCTACAGTTGACAATGCCTGTCTCAATGGACGGATAGTCCGACAGGCATTTTCTCACCCAGTGAAATTGCCGGAAACTCCCAATTGATTATTTTGTTAGACAACTCGTCGTTGTCTGCCCAGTAAGGCACACCAAAAATGATACCGTCGCCATTTTCTTGGCAACCAGGCTTACCTCAATGACTTCGCCACGGATAGAAATGCCATTAAGGACGATCCCATCTAGTCAGCCCGGCTGTCCAAGGTAACTTGCCACTGACCATTAGACTTGACCAGCCCAAGATTCTGCCATTGCCAGCCACTTCAGAGAGAAAGCTAGCAATGACAGAACCGTGGTCATATGCCCTGTCGTCAATGACGACGTACGATTTCTGAAGGTTGAACGTCTGGTAGTGGTGGTGGCCTCTGTTGTTTCCACGAGTACTCGTCCCTGATCATTATCCTCACTTTCATGTCAGTATGTGGTCTAACATAAAGTCCTGGTTCCTCTCGTCTTGAATGTGCGTTTGTCGGGCCATTGTTAGTCGGTCTGGCAAATTGGGTCGTCTGCATTGGTGCTCGTCTGCATTTGGTGCCGGGTCTGCATTGGTGCTGGTCCCGGCATTGGTGTTCGGTCGGGCATTGGTACTAGTTTTTGTCCGTTGAATGGTTTTGGGTCATTGGTAGCCATTCGTGGTAGTGACGGGCCGAGGTGGGCGTGGCCCGGAGAACACATGGTAAAGCATTAGTGGCAAGCTGCCATGTGTTGTATGGCCTGCCCTGTAATTCCACGGCCTGGTATTGTTTAATCGGATCAGCTGGTTGTTTGCTGTAAATCCCATCAGAACGTCTAGACAGGTCAGTGGTGGATGGTGGTCCCTTGCGGCTAAGACGCGCCTTGGTATATTGGGCTGGTAATCCATGTTGGTTGGTCGTTTCAGTCTAGCTGGGCATTTGTCCTTATTACTTTTCAGGTCCCTCTAGTAGGGGCATTCACTTTGAGGCTTGAGTTACCCTCATCTCTGACCCCCCCCCCCCGTTCGCGCAAATAAGACTAAGGCAGGGGGGTGTGCAGGTTAAGATAGGATATCTTCTTCGCTACAACTCTTTTAAGAAGCAGCCATCTTCTGCGTAACAAGCATTTCGGTAGTGCACCACAGATAACTCTAAAAACTCTGTATCAAGATCTTTAATTCGGGTGTCAGAATCCGGGGTTCAGATAGACTGTGAAGGGGTTCTTTTGAACTGAACCTACTTAAATATCCAATCCTGCCTACTAACCATTAGATACGGCTTAAACAATCAATAGGATAATCTTCTAAACAGATGAGACCATTTCTAAATCATATCAGCTTGTCCTCGACATAATATTATCTCTCCAGAAGAGTAAACCTATTAATCGACTAGACATTTGGTGTTTAGACGAGAACTCCTGCACAAAGACATAACGCACAATTGTGTTTCATTAAGCAACAAAACGTAACGTTGCTTTCAAGATATTTAAAAAAAAAACTAAATATATTCTCAATTTATGATAATATATAAAATTGATTGATTTTCGTTCTTGTCCACGACGTATATGTTAAGATAAGAATTCAAAACACACGTTTATGAAACTCATGGAACAAAATTTTTTTTGGGATAGGTTTGGCTTGCCTGTTCTAACAGGCTCACCAGCCCTTATCAAAACACCATTCTTTTTCATAACGGTGTGCTTCTCATCCTTTATCTATTACATAATCATGGTTTTTCGCGCGCAAAGGATTACGGGGGCTGGCATTTTCCGAGCTGCTGTTGGTGATCCAGATATATGAGAAAGAAGAGATGGTTGAAACCTGTTACTTCAAAAGATGATCTGTTCAGCCGTCTATTCTTCTTAATAGCAGTAATCGGATTGAATTCGATCAAAGACTTGCAAGCTTCTCTTGCTATAGAACATTAAATGCCACCTGTCCATTAAATCCCCAGAACTATTCCAATTACCCTGTTGTCAACTGGCATTTACACTAAGTCATTGCACTTTGGTCGTGACCAGTACCTGAGTAACAGACAACTTTGACCCAAATTTTCAAGCCTTTTGGCTCTTTGGACACTTTCTGACACGAAACCGGTATGGTTGAGCTGTATCAAAATGCATTATCTAATCATAGGGGGGGGGGGAATCGTCATATGTATTTCACAGGAACTAACCGATAGAATATGTATAAATTAGGCTAAAATAACAACAACATCCTTTATTGACCCTCAAAACCATTAATCATACGGCTAATGTTTGCTGTTTTTCTTTCGTCGTCAGTGTCGTTAAAAATCACTGTTTCCTCATTATTCTCCCCAATGACTAAATAACCTACTTATCGGTCAGAACAACGTGGAGGTCATTACCAGCAGGAAATGTTAGATGGAATATTATATAAAACTGTTTAGTATAAGCAGTGTGCATTAACTTCCTTTCTGAAATTTTCCTGATGGCCAAGGTCGCATCGAGTGGCCTTGAAGTTACCACCCAACGTGAGCTGGGAATGAGAGTAATAGACTATTTGGCGCATCCCCCCGAATGCAGCTTCATTCGGGCCCATTTCCATCCGGAATTTGACCAGAGTCATGTTTACAAAAAAAAAAAATTGTTGTTCGTTTCGCGTCGCCGAACGGTGCCCTAAAATTACATACAAAGTACCTTTTCACGCGAAATGAATCTTACAAAAAATTAGAAGAATCTCTATGGAACAAAACAATCGAAGTCCGAGGGTGGGTTTGAAATTCACGACAAAACGTTAATTTTCGATCGTAACTACGGTGCCCTACTTTCCACCTGACGGACGATTAAACAACCAACTATAGTGCAACGTCACAGATAGATTAAGTTTTCTGGTATTACCGTTACGCTGCTAACGTAATATTTTTAGCCGACCTTGAGGCTTGGTAAAAGTTCCGGATGGAAATGGGCACCGCAAAATGAATGCATTTCGGGGATCGCACAAATAGTCTAATCCATGGGTAATCGGATTTCAATATCGAGCCATCTCCTTCTTTCCAATTCGTCTCTGGTGTATCTATATGTAGAACAATTTTCATGACAATGGGTACTATGGGTCCTATGGGTAGTGTCATACGTTTAAAATTGAAAGCTTCGAACGGGGGATTCAGTTTGAACACATTTTGCGCCCAATTGGGGCGTATTTCTATTTTCTTATTTGAAATTTGCCAGGGAAAGTTTTACGTACATCAAATAAGATTGTAACGTAGGGATGCATGAAGTTTTTACCACATTTTGCGACCAATTGGGCGGGGCCTTTCTCTATTTTCTTTATGTGAAAGGAAAGGAAGGTGTAACCAAGAGAAGCTTTCAGTAGCTTCCCACAATGCATTGCTTCCAATGGAGGTTTTTGCTACAGGAAACTGATGTGAATCGATTAGTGATGAACAGGCTAAAATTGGCCAGAGGTACTGCTCACAAACTGGCAGGTTAGAGTGTTTCATCTCTACGTTCACATGATAGCTGTACAAAAACTTCCATGGAAGCAATGCATTGTGGGAAGCTACTTGATATCTCTCTTGGGGAACCTACGTTAAATTAAAGCTTATAACTTGGGGATTCAGTTTTAATACATTGCGCCCAATGGGCGTTTTTCTTTTTCTTTATTGAATGACAGGAGCGTTTTACGTACATAATTAAAGCTCGTAACTTAGGGAGGCAGTTTACATATTTTGCGCCAAATTGGGCCGCCATTCTATTTTTTATTTGAAATGACAGGAAGGTGTAACCTACGTTAAATTAAAGCTTATAATGTGGAATTCAGTTTTTAACACCATTGCCCCCCATTTGGGCGTTTTTATATTTTCTTTATTTGAAATGACAGGAGTAGGTTATGTAGCAAAGTAAAGCTCGTGACTTAGGGATGCAGTTTTACATATTTTGCGACACAATTGGGCGCCTTTTCTTTTTCTTTATTGAAAATGGACAGGAAGTGTGTACCTACGTTAAAACTTAAAGCTGATACTTGGGGAGTCAGCTTACAACATTTTCCGCCCAATGGGCCGTTTTTTCTAGTTCTTTATTTGAAATGCAGCGGAGTTTTACTTACATTAAATTAAAGCTCGTAACTTAGGGAAATGATGTAGTTTTTACATATTTTGCCGCCCATTTAGGCGCCTTTTCTATTTGCTTTATGTGAAAAGAAGCAGGAAGTGTAACCTACTTAAATTAAAGCTTATAACTTGGGGATTCAGTTTTAACACATTTGGCGCCCAATTTGGTGTTTTTCTATTCTTTTATTGACAATGAAGGAGGAGTTTTAATATTTCAAATTAAAGCTCGTAACGTAGGGATGCAGTTTTTACATATTTTGGCGCCCAATGGGGCGTTTCTATTTTTCTTTTTGAAGGGACAGGAAGGTGTAAAACCTACTTTCAATTAAAAAGCGTATAACTTAGGGATTCAGTTTTAACACATTTTGCGCCCGAATTGGGCCGTTTTTCTATTTTCTGTATTGAAAGACAGGAGCGTTTTTACGTACATCAAACTAAAGCTCGTAACTTAGGGATGAGTTTTTACATATTTTGCGCCCAATTGGGCGCCGCTCTTCTATTTTCTTATTTGAAATTACAGGGGGTAACCTACGTTAAATTAAAGCTTTTAAACTTGGGAATTCAGTTAAACGCATTTGCGCCATTGGGCCGTTTTTCTATTTTCTTATGTGAAATGACAGGAGAGTTTTATTTACATTAAATTAAAGCTCGTAAACTAGGGATGCAGTTTTAATATTTTGCGCCCAATTTGGGAGCCTTTTTATTTTCTTGATTTGAAATGGAAAGAAGGTGTAACCTACGTAAATTAAAGCTTACAACTCGGGAATCAGTTTTAACAAATGTTGCGCCCAATTGGGAGTTTTCTATTTTCTTTATTTGAAAAGACAGGAGAGTTTTCATACATCAAATTAAAGGCCTTAAAACTGAGGGAGCCTTGTTGACATATTTTGCGCCCATTTAGGCGCCTTTTCTATTTTCTTTTATTGAAATGACAGGAAGGTGTAACTATGTTAAATTAAAGCTTACACTATGTGAGGTTCAAGTGTCACATACCAATGTCAAGGTCACGGGAGATCAAGTTGCATGCAATCTTATACTCATGTAGGAACATCTACTTTAAATCAGTTATATTTCTTTTTATTAATGTTGTTTCTGTAATTAATTTCAATTAGTGCAACTTCAAACTAGAAAACCTCCTCTTAAATGCTTTTTAAGTTGCTCTTATTCTTGTAAAAGTATGCCTGGCGAACCGACACAGCTTTTTTTAACATACGGTTGCATCTATATGTCTGCAATGCAGTCTCCAAATCATTTTTTGAGACAACATACTTCCACTTTTTGTATGTAGGCCACAAAAATATGTTCTTCGAACAGATGGAACCTTCGAAGTAGAGTCGGATTTTTAATATTATTACTAATGTTTGTCTGTGATCACAAACAGAGAAAAAAAGAAAAAACTATAAATAAAACCATCTGCCCCCCCCCTTTCTCCTCCCCCCCAACTTCTTCCCCCCATATGCCCCAAAATATTTTTCGCTCGCTTGGTTGAACCAAAAAACGTCGGGTGAGTACGCACCGGAAATTCAACAAACAAATCGCCAAAACACGGTGATTGGGCCCATAGAAATGATAGGAACAGTTTTAAAATGTGTTTAAGTGGCGTCTAGTGTGAAAATCCCAGATTCTGACGCGCGGAAAGTCTTGAAAAGCATTATACCTAATATAAAACTTGTGACGTTCCTTATGTCATTAATAATCAGAAATATTTCCCTTTAAATAAGCAACTTAACTGGCTGTCACTTCCATGTACATTTGTAGTTACAGGTCCCAATATTGCATTCTTGTGGTTATTCCATGCTTTTTATTCAATGCAGTGTAGATACAGATATTGGAAATGTGTTTTTGTTCATCTGGTAGATTAAATAAAAAAATAGTAAAAGCTAATGCGTAAAGAAATTTCCGCGGTGCCACACCAGGAAGGCGCGTGCCCTTTAGATCTAAAGGTCCCACAGAACAGTTTGGAAGTATTTTTTAACCATATAGTTTATTCCATGTTTTTTTCAATGCATTGTAGATACAGATTGTTGGAAATTGTGTTTTTGTTCATCTTTAGATTGAATTAAAAAAAAAATAGTAAATAGATAATGCTATAAGACAGTTCCGCGGTGGCACACAGGACGGCGCGTCCCTTAGATCTAAAGTCCCCACAGGAAAGTTTGGAATATTTTTTAACCCTAATTTTTTTTGAATTTATTTAAGAATAATGTGCGTAATATATTGTATCACAACAAAGCTTGTTCTTTTAGGCTTAAAATGATACCTCAGTGGCGACAATACCTGGTTTTGAAGCAAAGTTACGCCATTAGAAGGTAGCAGGGTCAAAAGAAAATGTGGACAAATCTGGACTGAAAAGCGCTATGCTGTGATTCTTCCATACATCCGTGACATGAACAGAAAAGACAGTTGGGCAATGGATAAAACAATCAGCATGATTAAACTAAACTTACCCTAATAGCGAGTGATCGTCAGTATGCTCCTACGACAGCCTGCACCTTCTCATGCTGCTCACAAGTCTCCTCACCGTACCAAGTATGGCGTTCCATTACTGTCGTATTCGAGCAGATGTGCCAAAGTTGTTTTTTTTTGCAATGAGTCCCACCCTTTTAGGGACTGCACGATACCCATAAATTTCGATGGGCTGAGATAGGGCTAACCATGGCCCACTGCATTCGCTCTACTCCATGATTTTGAAGAATATCATTCAATTCCAGGGCTCTGTGTGGCCGGAGCATTATCATATTGCAATACAGCATTCGGTCCAGGGTCTGAAGAATGGTAGTACCAATGGCTCCAAGAATCTCTTCACCGATACAGAGCAGGAATTAATGTTCCTTCAACCAAAACCAGTCTCATCTTTCCAGTCATGGAAATTCACGGCCCACCCCCGAACAATGACACTTCATCCGTGGTATTGCTGGCAATCTTCAATGCAGCAAATCTTGAAAAGATCGTTCTCCTCATCGCCTCCAGACTCTCACTCTGCCGTCACCGTTTTTCAAAAGAATCTTGCTTCTTCGCTGAACATGTTTCTCCACTGTTCATGTTCCACTGGCGATGGTGTTCTACACCAGCGCAAACTAGCCTGACTGTAAGGTAAGTAATTGAAGCTTCCGTTCAGGGTCTTCTTGCCTTCATTGAGGCTGGCGTGAAGTCGTCTCTTATCTGCTTATATCTGCCATAGCGTTGCGATATCGTCTCTGCAACTCAAGTGATGTGAGTCTTCTGTTCCGCAGGAACACAGGTTAGAACCTAGCCTCTTGGGAGTGGTCTTCTCTGGGACGCCCGCTTTTGGTATGTCTTCACTTCCCATTGTCCCGGAATTTGGCATTTCAATTTCAGAATCATACCCCGAGAAACGCCAAAGTTTTGTGCAACTTATGCCCTGAGATTACCAGCTTCACGCTGTCCCAATTGCCCTAGCTTTAGCACATTCATGATGATGGCTAAGGTGAGGATTTACCCAAACATCAACTGACCATTTGAAGAAGAGTCATGAACCAAAGAATCATGTGCATTCATCCATGACAGACACCTGTTCAAATTATGTTTTCATTCAATTACCAATTCAAAAGGATTGAATGAAAACCCTACACTCTGCAATCAATAATGGTAACCAAGGAGAGATCATTTAATAGCTAAGTGGACTGAGAGCCCAGATTTTGGCAAAATTTTCTTCCCGACCATGTCACCTTCAAGGGCTCCAAAACCAGGTATGGTTCCAAATGAGGTGTCATTTAAGACCTTAAACGAACCGGATTGTAGGTGATACTAAATATTATGCACATTTGTCAAAATTAAATTCAAAAAATATATGGTTAAAAAATATTACCAAACTTGTCTGTGGGGACTTTAGATCTAAAGGGCACGCGCCGCCCTGGGTGCCACCGCGGAATGTCTTATAGCATTAGCTATTTACTATTTTTTTATAATTTAACTAAAGGATGAACAAAAAACAACAATTTCCAAAAATCGATCTCAAGCATGAATAAAAAAGCATGGAACAAAAATATATGGTTAAAAATATTCCAACTTTCGTGGGGGACTTTAGATTCTAAAGGGCAAGGCGTACATTTGTCTAAATTAAATTCAGAAATATATGGTTAAAAATATTCTAAACTTTCTGTGGGGACTTTAGATAAAATGACTCGCCGGGATTCCCGGTAACTTAGAAGACTTCCTTTTTCGTGGTCGCCATATCACCGTAGGAATAGAACAGTATTGCCTGTATGTTAATTACTTTGTTTTGTGGTTGGTGTCCTTGAAAAATATACCAGCGCTATTAGAATTTCAAAGCGACTTTAAAAATGTGGGTCTACTAGGAAATTTTGTGACATTTTAACTCCTATTGGGAATTTTGTTCCTCCTGGCAGTGGAAACATTGTGTTTGAAACGCGGACCTTATCATAAATAGCAGACATTTGTGGTAAATTTGGGGAACATTTCCCAAACACGCCCAACCCCCCGTCCCACAGCCAAGGACATGGATATAAGACTGTCCTGACTAGACTGAGATGTCAAGTCAATTCAACAATTAGGATTATTTTAGGTCCTACAATCACTCATTTCTCAGGATGTAAACAAGCAACACCCTCAATTGTGTTGAAGTTGACTTTGTATAGATTTATATTTTATTAGAAAATGTTCGTAAGTTACGTGCTAGCAGGAAAAACAGAACTTTTGTGGCAAAACATGTTGTATTCTGACATTTATGACATATAAGATTGATATGATGCAATGTTAGCAATCGAGAGACATAATAGGCGTTTTTAAATTTTGGGGAAAAAATGACTGATTGTTGGCTCTGAGACGTGTCCATTGCTGGGGTATCTTCTAGGATTTGGGCTTTTTATTTAGCTCTAAGCATGACATGCATCAAAATTAATTAATTGATAGGTATATATCACTTTAGTGTATGTGTGTACATCCATGAGGGAAGGAGAAGGAGATTCTTGAACAAAAGAAAAACTATTTTCCATTGTAATTTGCACGGAATTGTATCACCAAAGGAGAGGTTAATTCGGGCAAGATAGCAATAAAAAATAAAATTAATATTAAGTATAAGCGCTTGAATTTACAAGGCCCATTTTTATGTCATTTAATAGGCAGAAAAAAAACGACCATAATTATCAGTAAAAAGAAACAATTTTCCTCTTGTAGTAGGGGCCTCCTTATTTATGAAGACAAAACTCAAAGGTTTGAATGTGATTTGTGAGTATACCGATTCGAAATAAAAAAAAGTATTTGATGAAATATAATAAAAAGAATAATTAATTAATTAAATAGACATGTGTGTGTAAAATAGAGAATGTATTTATTTTTACTGTGCATGCCCCTTGATGTATAAGTGAGTACTTAGGGCTATAAAACGCATGATTCTACAAAAATGATAAATATGTGTAAAGGCGTTGAAATATAAGAAGCACAAAACAATTCATGGATACAACGGGATCGTGTGAACAAATATTATTATTATTAGGGCGCTCATCCTGCCTTGTAATGATGAATCATATACATCACAGGAAACGAAATGAAAGTGTGTACATAATGACCAATTTCACGAGAGGAGTAATATTATTGTGAATATGATATGTAAAAATAAAGTGTAATAATGTAGGTAATTAAAAAAACCTTATCAACCATTACAAGTATTTTAATTTCCTCTAATATACATATACAGGTTGGAGTGGGAAACTGAAGCATGAAGTGCAACCAGGGATAGCATTGTGTTTTGTGGATATGGACCGTTTGTATTTGTAGACATCGACAGAGTTGATGGTCATCAGGGTGACTAGAGAGGAACACATCTACTGTACACAATTGAATCAGATGAGTGGAGAGGTTATTATGTGTGGCCATGTGATGTGACAGTGAGTGATAGAAAATGGTGTGAATGCGATGCTTTTTGCACAAACTTAGTGTATCAGTTCCCATGTCATGAGTCAACACGGTTATGCAAAGGAATACAGATAATGAGGATGTGAGGCTATGGTGTATTAAGCTAATAATAATACAGCTGTGATAGGTTGTATATGAAATGCATTGGTGGTTTGTAGTTTACCTCGGTTCACCCAACAACGTATGTGAGACTCAGTTTTTTTGAGGCCATGTGATCTCAGTATCACTACAGATTACTTACTGGTAATGGGGCTTGCATGATGGGACTGCATGAGATGGTAATCAAAACTTTGGGTAACATGGGTCAGGATTTGTGTAGGATACAAACACCATGTGGTGGGAATTTAGGAGTGTTCCTTCAGGAATTGATGCAAGGCACTATATGCTTGGCTTGTGATCATAGGAAGAATGAAGGTTGTTTGTGTACTAAATACACATGGGTGGATTGAGTACCCCATGAAGTATGTCACCACTGGGTGTGTCATTGATAACTTGGGTGAGGTGCGTAGGTACATAGGGTTATCAGTCACAACAGATGGCTTGCTTGCGGTCGGCTATTATCACGTTAAACAAAGTTTTAGTTGATAGACAGAGGAAGGGTATCAGGCTACACTAATATTGTGTAAAACTGGACGCATGCCATAAGCAGAATGTTATTTGGCGAGGTGTGCGACTTCCAAAATCAGTAGACTTTTTTTTGTAAAAGTGGCCTAACCCTCTAAAATAGCCCATTTTTGACTTTTGAACATCTGAGTCATCACCAAAAAGTGGACCTTTTCTTTCAATATTTCTCTAAATTTTGGCCTTTTTATCAAAAAATCCAGCAAAAAGTGACCCTTGTGGAATTTGGGGGGGGGGTGTTACGGGCCTGGCTGGATGCAACTCACTGTATCCTATAGTTAAATGTTAGGGGTGGTAAAACTACCCAATTTAAGGGTTTAAACAAAGGAGGGGAGGGGGAGGATGCACGACCGTACACAGGAATTTAATTTTGGGGGGGTGTGGGACTCGAAAAAGTGGACCTAAAATAGTCTTCTTTGGACGTTTTGAACATTTCCTCACCCAATGTGGACTTTCTTGTCTAAATTCTCTTATTGTGCCCTTTATTACAACAATTCAGCAAAAGGTGCTTTGTCCCCTTTTGTGGAAGTTAGGGCTACGACCACACCCCCGCACCTGCCCGCGTTGTCCGTACGGCCTGTGAGGAGGGCCCTTTATTTTATCCCGAAATAGGTGCCAAATACACATATTTTCAATATGTAGCATGTATGGCAAAAGCTGCACGTCCCGACCAAAGAGGCTTTATTTTTTTTTTTTTCAACTTCCTGTCATAACAGTGTTTCGTGGACATTGCAAACCTGTTTTGAAGCATCTTAACTTCTTAAAGACACTATCAGTTGATTCACCCAAAAGATCAAAAGTTGAAGCATACTTAAAACACCTTTTCATCTTTTCAATAGCAAGCCAGTTACCTTTAATAGACGTAACAGGAATTGACAATTTATATCTCAAATTGTCAAAGTTTGAAGTAAAGGGAACATCTTTTTATTTTGCATGTTTTTTAAAGGTTGGTACCCGATTGACACCGCGCCCCCCCTCTCATCCACCTCCTGTCTTACTCCATTTCAATTGAGATTTTTGTTTTCAAATTTTTCTCATTACCTCGGTGAAATTTTAAGGTCGACCATATTAATAACAACACTGTTTATGGGGAAATGGGCACTTTTTTTGCTCATTTTTTCTTTACCATCCAACACTGGCATTTTTAACTCAAAATTTGTAAACAGATGGGTTTGGTGATATAATTGTCAAATGGGCCGAAAACAAAATGAAAAAACATGATCCCCTTTAATAACAACCTAAATTCACAGTGTAACCTTCAAATTGAGGCAGTCCTCTAGCGGGAAAAAAGCCTATTTGGAATTATGCGTAGTCACTTCTTTGTGCTTCACAAAATACCTTCACAAAAGTTTTCATCTGTGTTTGGTAGAATTTGATAAAAATGAACTTTTGAGGCTTAACACAGTATTGAAGGGAATTACAGGGTTTATCGTGTTCGGTTACCTTCATCAAAATGAATGGACCAACACTAACCAAGCATGGGCTGTTTCCAAATCCCTTGCCAATGAGTCTTATTTCTTAATTCCATGTTACAAAGGTCACGACCTGAAATTCGGATAAAGACAGTGTCATCTTAAAAGTCTGAAGGTTTGGGCATTTCATTGTGTTTTAAGATCAAAAACATTTCAATTTATTCTAAGGATCTTTTCATTTTTCAAGCAGGTTGTTGGACTCCAATTTACAAAATGTTAAAGGGAGATGACCCAATTTAAGTCATATAAGTGTTTCATCTTGATGGAATAGCCTTACCCCAAACCATATCTATAAAGTTTCGCACCGTTATTTCAATCGGTTATGAAGTCAGAGCTGAAAACATGTTTTTTTGTAGCCGTTCGCTAGAGTACTGTTTTTTGGTCGACCAATGATGGGTACCTAGGTCTAAATCCCCGTGGGGATGGGGGATATATCCCCCCTCCAATATTTTGAAGAGAGGGTATTGGTCATATCGATCAACCCCCCCCCCCCCCAATGTTTGATGCTGTTCATGTGTTTTTTTACCACAAATAAACGCTCATTTTTTTATCATAATAGTTTTTAAAAATGGTAAATTTCGGCGGGCTTCGCTCGCATTGTTGTTCAATTACATTACATTTAACGATTTAACTTTGAATTGGCCATTTTTATTGCGCTTCGTGCGCACATGTGCTAGTATGCATCTTTTCAGCAAACCCTGTTTCATTCTTAAATTTTCCATCAACTAAAAAAAAAACCCCCCCGGACCCCCCCCCCCCCCATATTAAAAAAAACGCCACTGAGCCACTGAATGGGTCACATTTTTGCGCATAACTTCCAAATCAAACATCCCTTAGCCCTAAGATTTCACAGTGAACTCTTCTGATACCAAATTTGGCCATTCCGGGAAATCTTGGGTCCCTGGGTACGAAGCTATTTAGCGATCGGGCCATGGCCATTTTTCAAACTACCATAATCCAAGCAAAAATAGATTTTTCTTGAAATTGGTGTTTTTTTAGCACTTCAACAAATAATGCAAATTTCCTACATTGTTGCAAAAACACCCATTTTTACTTGTTTTATCACGTGCACGGGTGTACAGTGTCAGGGCTGTATGCTGGAATTATTTAGGGCGTGTATGCCTTTGAAAAAGTGGACATAACCCTCCCCCTCAAAAACTGGTCCTTTTTGAGATTTTTTGAAGATCTCATCCCCACACCCTCTCATTCTTGACCTGGATAGTCCTCTCGATTTTAAAGCCTTTAAAGTCCACCTTTATTCTAGCCTTTAATTTTCCTTTTCTCTTCCAGCGCCTTGCCTACTTTAAAAAAGCAGCTTTGTTATCTCATTATTCTTATTATTTTAAATTATTCACTTTTTTTTAAAAAAAAATCAGCAAAAGTGTGTGTTTTCCGCCTTTGTTTGAATTGGGGATGTTGATCCACAGACCCTGCCTCATTAATCTGTGTAAGTACAGGCCTGTACAGTCTACTTTTTGAGAAATTTCCTCCTGAAAGCCCTGATGAAAAGAACCCAGGGCCTGATGACTAACATATACCTGAAATAAGTACATTACATGGTACAATTTTGGCAAAACGCAAAGTGGCTGCGCCTCCAAAACTCCACATTCAAGGTGTATGAAAAGATTTCAACTAACATGTGTCCCTAAAAATGTGAACCCTGATTTTGGCATGTGTAAAGCTTTTGTATCAAAAAGGTTTCGTGTACCTGAAAGGTTCATAGAATGTAAGCTGAGAACTGTTTTAGTACAAAAACTGATAATTTCCTATAGGAGCAAATAGGAAATTCAGCCTATGCTTTATATTAAAATATAAGCATACACATTCCGCGGAGGAAGGAATGGGTCAAATGGTAGAAAGGTAGGGTGCCGGTGTCCTTGTTTTTTACATTGAGTTATTTCTGAAGCCAATAAAAGGTGGAACTATTGCGTGTCTTATCTATATGATATCACTACATACATAGAAATATAGATTAGTACTGTCTCGGCACTGACGTCGTCTGATACACCTAGGTTAATCAAGTGGTGGCGATTCCTCATGTTTGAGTTGAAACGTGGATTTTTAACTTTTATTCCATTTTTTAGAATACTCTAAAAACAATGGGTACTCTCAACAAGACAATGAACTTTAGAGATTGTATGATGTTGTGTAGATGTTAACAAAATAGAAAGAGTCCACAATACAAAGGTGTTTTAGTGTAATTATGTGAGAATTTATCCTTGAAATTCATATAAAATCTTTGTCCAGTATAATATCAGGTCAATTTGGTAATACTTACAAATCGAATAATTTTAATTGTCCTGTAAGTGCGTATAAAAAACGCAACAGGATTTTGTTTTCAATTTTTTGTGAAAATAGTGAACTAAATAATACCACCTTTAAAGCTACACCTTGTTCCATTATATGTTCGCTCGCCCATACCGCTCATGGATGGCTGAGTAAATCCCTCTCTTGACAGCAGTCATTTTTGTTTTGGACCAAGTTTTGGGACATTAAAATCAATCTTGTTAAGAAATTCACTACACATAATGGAATTTGCAGTAAAATAATCTCACTTACCTTAGCTTCTTCTTTAGGATACAATTACCTCCAGGTCCCTCAACATGGCCTCCATCTCTCTCTACACCTAGCCCTGGAGAGCTAGCACACATTTGTAACACATCTCAATCAAAAGTGTTTTGAGTGATTAAATAATGTTGAAGACGACCGGAACCCCTGAAACGTGATCCTTAAGTGCCGCAAGTGGTGCCTTAAGGAGCAGGGGGCCAAACAAAGTTTGTACAGGGGTCAAAATTTGGTAAATTGAGCCAATCATGTTTGAAAAGCACACCATGTGTATGTGGTGCTAACCATAAGGATCAGAAAGGTCTATTTGTAATTGTACAGCCTGAAAGTTCAGGTTATAGGCACAAACACAACAATCCAATAATAAGGTCAATTTCAGTTGTACAGGGGTCAAATTTTAAAGTCGCTGCTCCGATTGGATCCACAATGGTGGCAAATTTATGGTGGGAGTTCAATAGGATTAAAATAAGGAATAGTTTTGACTGTCCTTAAATGCTTAGTTTCCGATGTAGGGGCACAGAAGGTCAACGTCCAGTGGCATTCAATGGGCCTGATCTTGTTACCCTCCTACTTTCTTAAGCAGCATTTGAGACACTCAAAACTATTCCTTAATTTTATCCTATGAGCTCCACCAATAATTTGCCACCATTTTTTTATCCAATCGGGAATTTTTAAAATTTGACCCCTGTACAACGAAATTGACCCTTTTTATTGATTTTTGCTGTTTTAGGCCTATAACTCTGAAACTTGTAGGCTGACAGATTACAACTATAACCTTTTATTGAATCCTTATCAGGTGTGCTTTTCAACATGATTTATCAATTTACAAATTTGCCCTGTACAACTTTGTTTTGGCCCCTCTCCTTAAGGCCCACTTGCGGCACTTAAAAATCGCGTTTCAGGGGTTCCTGTCAGCTGTCAACATATTTTAATCACTCAAACCTTTGTCCTTGAGATTGGTTTCAATTGTGCTAGCTCCCGGTTACAGAGGTGAGCACGGTCTCCATTTCGCTAACCGCTCTGCGAATCATTTGTCCTCTAGGGTCGTAACGCATCAAACTCATGATTATCCTCAGACGAAGCGATGCAAGGTTAGGTGGCGGGGTGGTAAAAATTTGCTTTTTAGGTAATCCCCAAAGAAAGAAATCGCAAGCAGTCAGATCCGATGACGTTGTGACCATTCCACATTATGGTGCAGTGGCGCCTCACACGGTTTCAAATACCCTCCGCCACCTGTTTCCTAACAGCTTATCATTCGATGGGGTGGTTCACCTCCTGAGCCCACCATAAACATCTAAAGACGCCTCTCTCTTGAACTGGACAGTTTGCCATTAGTTCCGGTGTGAAAGCAGAATATAGTCGAATCGGGAGCCACAGTCCTGGTCTCCATATACGATAACGGAAAAATAAAGCGTGAAACTAAGGTTTCGTGAAGAGTCAACTGAATTGAGTGCTAATTTCTTTACCGTTGTAGCCGTACTTTGAGTACGCCGGACTATTATTAACTTATTTCTACACCGGAATCTCATGCTGATTCAAGAATTTCCAGGTAGCCAATCCGTCCATGTTGTTCTCGAAAAAAATGCAACCGAATAACAACCAGTTCCCACAAATGCCACCCCAACCATTCATCTTCTCTCGACTGAAGTTCACATCAAAATTGAATCTGGAGTATGACTTTTGGAGCATACTCCCGAACATTAAACGTCGTCACCTTCCCATACATCCAAAAACTACCTCCATGGCCCAATTACAAAGATTAGTCAGGAACCGGTGTGCAGGAGATATAGTCCTCCGGGAATCACATCCGGGAAACACTGGTGAACAACTAGGGCAATCGATTCAGTGACTGTTCACACAACATTATTTTTTCACACGCGCTTTATCCCGTTGTCGTATGGAGCCCGCATTATGATCCCTTCCGGACTATGATTACTTTCACACATCACACCGGTCATTTCCTTCCTTGACATTTGTCAATGAAACCATTGACAAACAGTTCTTGGTCGGTCGTGGCAGGTCCGCAGAGCAGAGGTTTGTCCTATTTCAATTTGATATGGAGCCATTAAGATCAAGTCTGGTTGATCGATTAAATGGTTGCAGATTAGAATTCATAGACGAATTTCTTTATTCTATTTCTTCTGATTGGCACTAAGGGATTCTGCCTGTAGTAGATGTCTCACCAAAGAGGTTCTAATATAGATAGAGAGGCAAAACGTTACGACGTAATCTTTAGAAATGTCCCGTCCTCGCAATGTTTTGCCACCAAAAGAAAACTAGAGTACCAACAAATAGAAAGCATGCTGCCCTCCGCTTCTCCATATACTGTGGTTGCCGCTTTGAATATACAACTAATCGGTAGTGATTACAAATTATTTTGTGATTAGAGGTGCCAGGTGTAATAATAGGGTACCTGGATCATGGGTGCTCACTCCCTCTTTTTTCTCATAATGCAATGCGCGCGTAGGTAAAAAGATGTATTCATTGAGGCGGTTTATGTAAATCAAGACGACTAATGTGTCATTTATTCGTTGTGTGGCACAGGGTAGGAAAAATGACACCACCACTAGCACCTCAACATCCAACAATGATATTTGGAGGAGTGTTTGTATCGATTGACATTATGTGTGTGATCAAGCACCCAAAAATGATATGATTCCGTGCAATATTCAAAAGTTCAGCGCCCAGCACGGGACGACTGGTTTTGAATGCGTTTCCCTGTGTTAACTGCCTCGATGTTTTCTCATTCAGAAGTCCTGTTGTGGCCTTCCAGAGTTCACTCTGTTTGCCGATTAAGACTGATTGTGTAGCATGCGTTACTTCCTAAAATTCGCCCCAATCGTGATTCTGGGTGGAGGTTGTCACGTTCAGGAAATTTTGCTCGGCAAAATGCATCTGCAATTTCCGTTGAATTTTTGGGTGCGAGCATATTCACGTTACCACAAAACCTGTGCGCTGTAGACCCAATTTGAGGAGTATATAGGACACTGATGAAATTACATAAGTGCCTTCTTCACATGCTTTTTGCCTTGTACGAGAACCTATGACAGGTAAATCCTTGAAACATCAAAAGATTATGTAATGACTCACCTTGACTGAACATTTTTGAAGAGAGAGAGGAGCATGGCGATCTTGAAGAAGAATATAAACACGTTTCACTTATAAAACTGAGTCCCAATCTATTTTCTCCCATGTTGATTACTCAGCCAATCCATGAAGTGCTATGGGTTTAATAACAGATATTGAAACGAGAAAAGGTTGTATTTAAGGTGTACTAGTTCAGTACTACTCACCTTGGCGTAAATTCCAATTAAAATTTTTCCAAAAAACTCTGGAACAAATCCTGTTGCGTTTTTTTTATACGACCTGTATAGTATTTTACTGTATAACTATTTTCTATACATTACATATGGATATAGCTTTGCGGGTCAAACGGCTCCCCTTATACTTAGAAGGTTGTATAGGATTCAAAAGAGAGATGTAGGATATCACCCAAATACATACTTAAACCCTCGTCTTACCAAGCCTTTTTGTAAAACACGATTTACCAAGGGGGGGTGGTTACACTCCCCTCGAGAATTGTATACAAGACCCGATGATAATGTTTTGATACATGGATAGCTATGGTCCTCCTTTCAGTGATACAAAATAAGTACCAACAACCTAGTATGGGCGTTCACAATGGACGATAATAAGTCGCGAGCGGCCAAATTGGCATTTTGACACAGGAACATAGGCGAAAATCTGATTTTGCGCTAAGAAAGGGAGGAATATCGGGATTCTTCATGGGTTTTCGCTCTACTTGAGCTCTCGACTTTGACGGAATACCCTGACCTACCTGTTAAGGGGTGACAACTTCACATTTTTTTTCGCTAAAATGGACAGGAAAGGATGAGAAAATGCATTACCCGGAAGTGTTTTATGAAAGCGTTTGGCATTTTTAGCGAACCGCGGGAGGAAAGTTCAGTGTGGATGGGTTACCCCCCCCCCCGTAAGACATGGGTTAAGGTATTAAAAGTGTTCGATGTGTACCAACTTAATCTTGGCATATTTCGTAAACAATTACAATAACCAACACATACCCATGTTGAATTTGTACAAGATTCAATCTTTTATATGCACAAAACCTAAAGGTGCATTTCGTAAGTAGCACCTTCATTTGTGTGTGTGGTCAATTAGATATTCTCATGAAAAGGTTATTCCAAATGTCAGTGATTGATGAAGGTGCGTTTTGATGTTATGAGAGAATGTTTATATCAGACTGCCCCTAGGCAATGTGTTGTAATTTGTCTTGCGGACAAAATTACAAATTCTTTTAAGAGTGGTCCGGAAAAGGGTTTACACTTTTATGTCTGCAAATGGGTAGACATCACAATTATTTGAATATTAAACTACAATATATGGTTAGAACTGGTGAAAACGGTTTTGAAAACAAAGCTCAAATAACAAAACTGGCGGCCGTGTAAAGAAAAATGGTCAAAACTCACTTTGCACACACGTAAGTCTATGAACTGTCATGATGGTTAACGGTAATCAATGCCATTGCGTGAACTGTAGGCCTACTTATGTAACAAGCTACTGACCACCCTTGAGTTTTTGTGGAGTGTTTGCCATTTGAAAATGAATATCTCACCCCGTGAAACTTAACTTGAAATGTCCATTTACATAATAATTAAGTTGATTTCAATTAGGGGAAATTTTAAATTGAAAGAGACGTGCATGTTTTTCTTGTCAATACTGATCAAGACTCTGCTTGTACATTTTCAATGTTTGTAAGGTTTGGGACACGATCATAAAGAAGAAATATTGCAGCCATTTTATTTTTAAATTTATGAGAGAAACTTGAATAAATGAGAAGCCTTAATTCTTACCTTTGTGGTAATTAATTAATAAATACCAAGTCCCATTACGTGATTACAAATCATTGTTTTCGAAATGCGTCAAAATCGCTCAAAAAGTAACATGTTTTCCCGGCCCTGTTTCAACAGCATACACATTGCAAATCATTTTGATGTTTGTATCTGTTCTAGAAGGACCAATATACATATATTTAACACAAATATTACCATTTTGTACATTCTTGTATTTTTTGTGGGGGCAGTCGTATTTGAAATAGGTTTGTACAGACAGCAATGGCGCGCAGTCGCTCGATGTTGGAATCACTTCTTTTCAGCACATAAAGGGTTAATTCAAGTATAAATTATTGTGTCAATGAAACAATTAGAAATGTGGCTATGATCATAACCAAGTGATACCAGGTAATCCCGATAAATAAAAATGGATCAAATTATAAATTGAGTGCAATATATGTGAAAAAATGTAATTCCTATCGTATTTTGACAATTTTGCACCATATTAGTTTTATTTCGATTTTGTCGCGTTTAAAACAAATTGAAATATGTTGTACATTGGTTAGGATAAAGGGTACATTTCTAATGTCATTGACACATTGATTTCGATTTGAAGGCTGTATTACTTGTGTCAAGTATTTTTTTAAGATGTTCTTGTTTTTGGCTGCCATATTGACTGACGTCATGTTACAATTTTAAAAGTATCAGAAATACATTTAGCCTAAGTACTTCACGTCTGTTTTTATCGCAGGTATTTGCTGTTATAGGGCATATTGGATTTGACTTCCAGTTTGAATTTGAAGTATGACTTAATGTTACAAGTGCCATACACGTGTTCATTGGATCATATAGTATATCTGGTAACTCCAGAGTTTGATTAGATAGGGTTGAATAGATAATTATCATTTATGGCGACGCCATCTTGGATTTCTCAAAATGCTCAAGGATGCCCAGGTGGCACCGGCAGATTCTTATTCTACACACCCTAATCCATCATTTTTAGCAAGAAATTGTGTCCATACTCAACTGTACGGTCACATGAACGTTCTACTTGACTACTTCGCTTAATTCAGTGAAAATGAATGGGATGTCTTCCAATCGTTTCATATAAAGCTTTGCAGAGACGAGAAAGGTCAAGAAGAATCCTATCTGTTGAGTCATTACACATTTGGGTCTGGGCAAAATATGACAGACAAACATGTTACTGCAAAGGACTTTCATGAATATAGGCTATTTTAATTTCTTTTCTTAAAAAAAGAAATGTGATTATGATGTTCAAGGAGTGCCACATAAAGGTACGAGAGTTTTTCACATAATAGGTATCCCTAAAAATGTGAAATATTAGACTAATAATGCAGTGTTTCCCAACTTGGGGTTCGCGACCCCTTTTGGAGTTGCAAGTCCTTAATTTGAAAAAAAAAATCATGAAAAATAAAGGTGCTCCTCAAGTTCTAAAAAGGGACCTGTTTAGATACCATACCTTACAACTCGACTGTTCAGCATTAGACCAGTGTTGGACCAGCCTGGGAAATTGGTCTATTCAGAAAAAAACACCTGACATTTTCTATCCGGCCCATTTTCGGGCTTAAGTGGCCCCGGCCCAAATGGCCCAAAACTGAGCGGCCCATCGGACAATTTCCCGAGCAAAAACCTATGGCCAGTCCGATTTTGCATTAGAGAGTCGATTGGACTTAATGTTGGCTAACAGGACAAAAGTATTGGGGGTCACCCCAACCTTATCATTTGTAAATGGGATGACAAAATGAGGTTTGTGTTGGTATGCGTGATTGCATTACTATCATTTTCTCAAAAGATGGGCAGAAGAGTGTCCTCTGTTATTTGCATTTGGTATTTTGTTGAAATCATGCGTTTCTACTTCATTAATTAAGAATAATGTTGGGGAACTTAGGACTTGTGATATAT